>QNGE01001288.1:92583-144553 GCA_008508345.1 Paragonimus westermani | reverse complement strand
GAGATGCCAACCATCTCCCAACCCCCAAACTGGAGGACCAAGAGACTATAGTTTGTCATACCTCTACCTGTTGGCCTGTCTGGTATGAGGAACTCTGTTGGTGTGGTCACCGCACCGTCCAGTTTAGCCCAGAAGGTAATCGAGATGAGCAAGCAGTCACACCACGTCTATGTCCAGTCTTATCGTGACGGTCAACTTTTTGCCGTAAGGAAATTCAGCATTTTACCCATTGGATTCTACTGGTGTTACTCCTAGAATATCAGTGAGGAAAGGGGACATTTGACACCCGATGTGAACAACTATTGAACCGTTGAACGCCGGATTCAGTTGTTCCGAGCCTTCCATTATGTTTTCGGAGTAGACTTTCAGTGATCTTAACAAAGTGAGAGACTTCTCTTGGATTGTTTGGCAAAGACTGTTGTAGAGTGTGTTACTAGAAGTAGCTTCGGAGATCTAAAAAGTCCCCGACCACTGCTCCCTTATAAAGTTACCAGCTTTCTAACAACTGTCTCACGGTACAAATATCGTCAATGCACCGGCGACCGAATCGGAACCCTGACCGTTCTTCGTGGATCTGATTCTCCCCGGATTTGGCGAGCCGACGTACTACAAAGCCAGAGTGTAACATAGACTTAATATGGACGAGATCGATGTCACTGGGGTTACCACATAGAATTCGCCTCCCGTTTTTAAGAACGGGAGTTGCTGTTAATAAGCATCAATCAATAGATGCCTCGTGAGCCTCTTAAACCACTCGAAAGGGTTACTCGTGTGGATATCAATCTCTCAAAACCACTTGGAAAGCGAAGTTGAGTGTGCATATGAACGTGAGTTCCTGACACATTCCAACAACGTAAACTCCAGTCGTGCTTTCAGCGGAGGATCTTCTTGGACGTAGTAACTGGCCATTAGGATCCTGTTATTTATACTGTCTTGAGGCTAAATGTGTTTCTGTGAATGCTCAGCCTATCTGTGAAGTTAGCACGGTTATCTGGTGGTAGAAGAATGTTCTTTCTCAAATATGGTCTCGCTTACACCAACTGGACGATCAGTACAAAGCGGGAATAAGGAAAAATGGCTTGCTGCTGTTCTGTCCAAAAGCGCTTTCATCATCATAGACAGCAATACACAAAAGCGCTTTCTCTTGATGGAGTAACGGTCAGCGTCTACATAGGCGTTGAAGCCATGGGTGACCGTCATATTCAGGGCCAGGTAGAATCAAACGGGATTTGTTCATAAGGTCCATCGACGTGACAGAAATCTACTCATTTCGCAACCAATTGGTCTTTTTAGACCCTTCCATAGTTGCTGTGATTTGTTCCCAGTGTCCCATAGATTCACCAGAACAGGGCAGTTTGTTCAAGACTTGTTGGTCTCCGTCAGTACTTCATGAGGGTTCCTTACATCTTCGAATGCCACTTCCTCGTACTGTTTTTCTCGCAAGGTTATAACATCAGCAACCGACAACGAAACGGCCGCATGCAACTTGATGTGGATCTTATTATTTGCTCCAAAATGCATGACAGTCTAACAGAGTGATGTCATTTATGGTTTACCTTTGTATGATCGATTTATGTCGACGTCTGAGATGAATGGTGCGGTCATGTGACACGATACCTCCCTTTTGCGTCGATGTGGTGATTAGGCGTGTTTGCTGCGTCGATCCGTGGAGCTACGCTGACAAGTTCTCTGATACGTTTAGGTTCAGCCATATCAACAGACCAAAAATGGAGCATCCATGCAGCATGGTAGGTCTTGGCCAATGCGTTTGTCAAACTTGGACCGATCAGTTCACTGGCCGCATCGCCTTTGAATTCCAAAATACCGGAAGTCAGCCTTGCGCTACTGCTTCTGTCGCTACTTGAGTATATTTCGATTTTACACTTTTCTGCATATCTCTGGACATCCGTTCTGGCTAACTACCTCTCAGATTGGTAACCATCTTCTGTATGTAGTATCCGGCACATATATTTCTTGTTCTATCAGTTAGACGGCAAGTTTAATTTTATTTATGTCTCGGTGGGACAAAGCTTAGGAAATCGGTGTACTGTCCCGTCCACGCCTTCTTCCTATGAACGGATCTTCGGAAACATCCGTTCACTTTGCAGTGCCCTAACACACCAAGAAAAGGTAGTTTACCATTCTTCTCTCCCCCAGAATGTACTGTTTATTCGGGGCCCAACCAACGACAGAAACAATAGCGAATAAGCGAGTCTTCGCCGATTTGGTATTTAAAGGCGATGTACATAGTCACGGATTGACAAATGATCAAGACGTGACATGCTGTGCAGTGATCATTTCATGTAAAGGCCTATCGGTGTAGGTGTCATATCTCACAGATAGTTTGCCATAATGGAGCAGGCAAGTGGAAGTCAGTTGTGTCACACTACTGATTGCGTATAGATCCTCTGATCACTTTTGGAGAGTTGGAGACTACACATCTGTCAGCAAAACGCATCACAACTTCCTTGCTCAAACTGGCGTACCTCCGCACGTGGTTGCCGTCATCTTGGCTCTCAAGTGACCTGACACTACTTCCGAAGTCATTTTTCGCCGTCTACTCTCTACAGCCGCTTTCTCTGGATACTGTTATACCAATTGCACTTCGTGATCTGTGAGCTTCACCATTGGCGCCCAGAATTCGTAACTAGTTTGGACCTTGACTTAGTGTGACGGCTTGCTCAAGTCGATATTCAGTGTGGCCAGGTCGGGAAGTTTGATGTTCACACCGACAGTGTCACTCATGCCAGGTAGTTCAGTAGGTAGAGGTCTAACGAACCACGGTATCGTGGTCCTCTAGGTTGGGTTGGGTTTTTCGAGAAAAAACTGGTTCTGGTACACTGCCGCTGTTTTGTAGTGCAGGATTTTGAGCCAAAAGCTTTAGTTGAGTCCGCTAACTCTCCCCCCGTTTAAATCTGTGCGTCATAGTAGTGTCAGCTTAAATGCGGAAAGTGTGATGGTCGGACATCAACGTGATCCACCGTATTCTCGCTGTTTTTATCGACACTGGATTTGAAAAATTGAGAGTACAGATAGACGATGAACTAGAACACAGTATGCTCATGTTAGGACTGTGTTGGCATTTAATGCATTCCCAGTGACTCCACTTCAGTTGTGTCTCATTCTGGAGACTCCATAGCCCAGGATTCATCTTATCTTCATGAGGCCACTCCACGGACAATGTTTTTTCGATGTGTCTGTCTTCAGGAAATAGCCGTAAATCGATTTCGTCCGAATGGCGATCACAGGCGTTAGGATCCACCGACCCAAATTGCTTTGTATACCTACAGCTCTTCGTGAGTGGAAACGAAGTGTTGTGTGTGCGATTGAGTACAGTTATCTCATAAGATGAAAGCGCGAGAAGGGGAAAGCGGAGTTGTCGCAATAGAACCTCTACTCACTTTACAACAGCGAGAAGGCGGAGTGACAAATGTGATAGAGCACGCAATATAAATGTAATGTCACTTTTATAGACAAACTACACCACACTCACCATTACCCAGGTAACAGGATGCAGCATTTAGAATATATGCAGTCACTTCCCTGAAACGTAAGCACGAAGGAAGCACAACTTGCTGGCTTTCCGTGAGGTCACGTAAATTGTCAGAGCAACTGGGATCATTGCTGCATAATGCACTTTGTCCATATGTTGTGTCTGTATGCCAGGGTTCCTGCTCATGAATGGTGTGGACAACTTGGAATTGGACAATTATCACTGTGGTCGGAATTTTCCCCTCCACATGATAAATGACGAACAGCAGCAGTGTTTTCGCGTCCATTAGTGAAGCGTACATGAGCGAATTGTTGATTACAATCCAGTAGCCCCAGATCTTCCACCAATGGACCAAATTCGGATTGGCGAACACACTTCCGAAGAAGAAACGGGACCAGTTTCAATGAGCCGGGCTGATAGGGTTGTACCGGAGGTTGATCTGTGATTATATGCGATCAGTTGCTCATATGGACTGGCATTGATCACGGTACAAAGCAAAGATCTGTTAGAAAGCAAGTCATCAAGTGGCATTTGTCGCGTACTGAGCTACCCAGTCGAGAAAGATCTGAGCGGCACTAGGCAGTCTAAACTTGTCGGAAAACAGCACCTTTTTTAGGGGAACAACAATAATTCGACTGTTATTAAGCGACAGGCGTCCTCATTTTTTGATTTGCCAATTTGTTACTGTGTTGTTCCATAGCCTTGCATCTTTCAACCGATTTGTTTGAAACAGATGCACATACAAACACTGCTAATTGCCGTCTGTGATTGGTTGGCGCCAGTTTGACCATTGTTCCGTCTGTAGCAGCTTGTGCGCGAACACTGATAGGCCAAACCTTCTCCTGCCAAGAAACCCCTCCAGTTCAACGTCATTACAGCACACATTTCCATTTCACAGCGGGAAGGCCCTGCGACCTTAAAGAAAGTGTAGTGGTGCGCTAGGAAGTGCCACTCAGGCGCTGGCCTGTAAGCAGTGGTATGAACAGATGTTACGCCCTCATGCAGAAGAAACATCCGAAGATCTACTGACAGGAAAGATGCTCCTCCATCGCTGTTTGTGCACTGACGTTCAGAATATAGAAAACAACTGACATAGACAATGCATGATTGAGAGGTCATGTCAGGACAAACGAAAGCAAATGGGAAACGAGAGTACTCGTCGATTGCGATTCACTGATGGCAGCGGTCCCTTGACGTCTATGCTCAAGCCGTCAATAGGTTGGGTTGCTCTTATAAGTTTGAGGTAAGGAAGGTTAAAACGGGGTTTTAATCCTAATGTAGCCAATTTGTTGATAGCACTGCGCACCTCGTGTATAGAGATTGGAAGATTATGACAGCGCGTAAAATGCATCCACCGCACAACGCCAGGATGGCACAATGAATCATGTAGAGATGTCAAGTCTGGACCCGACTGGGTGGAGCCACAATAACCGTGAAAAAAATATCAGCGGCTTGTTTATTTTTTCCGGGACGATAAATTCCATACCGATAAACAAAGAGCTTAGTCCTCCGGCGCATGACTTTGTCTTTCTTAACGTTTTCTATGCGTTCGGTCGAGCATAAATGCAACTGACTACTGATAAGTTACCAGACGAAAGTGTCGTCCGAAAAGACATCTCCATTTCCGAATGGCTTCTACTGTTGGGTACTCTCCAACTGAAGAATGGTGCTTCTCACCGTTATGTAGTGTTCGAGGGAAGAAGTTTTGGTTAAGCATAGCATCAACGGAAATATAGAGAGCACCCGTTTTTTAACGACTAAAGGAACCACCGGGTCAACTGTAATGACAGCTACACGTTCTAATTTCTTTTTCAAATGTTCAAAGGCGGTTCGAGCTTCAGCTGTTAATGGAAATGCTTTGTTATGTATCAAGATGTATCTTGTCAGAAAACCGGACGATCCATTTGAAGTAATGCGTAAACATCCTGCTAACCCTCTGCTGTATTTTTATACCTCTGGGAGGAGTTGGATTCCGGGGAGGTGCGAAAGGCTCCGGATCCGGTTTAATAACTCCATGAGACACCTCAGTAACTTAATGCGCCTGTAAGAAATCAAATTTTTGGAGTCAGTAAGAGTAATTCCGGAAACTTGGGCCATTTTCATGGTGTTAAACGGATTTTTATGTCCATCGGAAGTTTTCCCGGTCGTTGATAAGCGGATGAACCCTCACTTCGAAACTGGACGTTGATGCGGTGTGACGGCTTGTCCATCTTGATAACCTATTAGGCTAAACTGAACGATGTGGTAACCACATCGACATAATCACTCATGCCAAGCAAGTCAGTAAGTAGAGGTCTGACAAGCCACAGTCATCCAGGTTGGGCGCTGGAGAAAGGTTGGGGTCGTTTTCCGGAAAAAGTGCCAGCTGTGGTGCACTGCCGTTCACCCGCTACCTTATGATACAGGCTTTCAGCCCAGAGGCTTCGGTTGAGAATCCTGATGGTTTTCCTGTCTATATCTAGGCGGCCTGGGAATACCTCAGCCCACACACAACCATGAGTAACCACAACGTTGTTGGCGCCGTACTCTCCATTACAACTCAGTGGTTTATCTGTAAGGCATAGACACCTTGATGCAGTATGCTTGAATATAGACGAAACTATTTGTAACGGTAAGGATCCTTCTCTTCCTTTTTCCTTTCTGTACACTGTTTGTTTTTTCATGGTTGTGTGATAGTTAATCATCAATAAGGACCACTGATGTATTGCTGTCGTCCATGATGATGATGAGTCAACCGAATGTGTGTGTGTGTAATTCCGGTTTGCCCCACATAGTCGTATAGTGTTGGGAAAGGCACTTATTTCCAAAATATACTTGCCATATTTCCCAAGGGAAATAGATGCTTCGATTTTGAGAACTCGAATGTCCGCCATCATTCTGAAAGATTCGAGTTCGCGCGCTTGCTTCTGATTGGCCCGTACAGTGTCCTAGGACCAATGCCATGGAAAACCTATAAATACAGCCGTTTTGAGCCATTGTTTTGCCCTCGGGCTGAGCAGCAAATAAAGCTCGTTTGAAGGCTGTCTTTTTCTTTCCTTGTTGGGGGGGTTCTAAGTTGCGAGAGTTGGGTCCGAGTACTTGCGTTCCGATTATTCGTATCGTTTGCGATATCGTTGCGTTTCATTCATGATCGAGGTACTGCTCGCGGTCTTCCTGTCCGTTCTTGCCTTCCTCTCTCAGGGGGTCGTAACATATTGCATGCTGTTGAACAACCGCACAGCATACATCATGCAAACTTACTCAATAGCCTAGGCGCAATATTCAGCTACGAACTTTGGAACTACTTTACACTGGAATCTCCAGGTCGCTATACGGCTGCTCTTAGAAAGGTACTGTAACGACTCTTCTGTCCTGCTGAGGACAACTAGGGCTAGCTACCCTTGACCTGATCTAGTTTAGTGCGCACTAGCTAATACCCAATCAGCCTGTGATTAGTGCGACAATCCCCAGATGCCGCAATTGGAGGAGCATTAATGTCTACAGTTCCTAGCAAGCCCTTATTTGAGTATCCTTCCTGAAAGGTGCCGATACAACCACCAAAGAGAATGTTTGAGGCGGGGTGTCCATGGAATTTTCGCGGACGTTATCAGGTACGGAATCGAAGATGGCCGCGATCGATTGTGTCACATGCATCATGCCGTCGTCGGGGTTTAACATGTCACACCGTGGCTGATGCATTCTTAGTTCGATCGAACGATTTGATGGATGTTGCGGATAAATCAGCGTCTCTGTTGACACGGCCACGGAACAAACGGGTTATTGGCCGCATCAGCTTACCATACTGGAATTAACCGTCTCTAATAATTATCCATCCCATTAACTCCATGGATAACAGCAGGAGTCGTTGGATGGGGAAAATCGCGGATTACTCCCACCTTACCGGTCGGCGGTCGAATACCGTGTCGATCAACGTGGTGTCTTAGGAACTCTGTGGTGGGTTGACCAAAAGCGCATTTCCCCCCAGCAATCGTTATGTCGAAAGTTGTTAACCTTTCAAAAGGCTGTTGCAGATGAATCTGATCTTCTTCACAAGCGCTTGCAGCTAATGAGTCGTAGACAAAACGTTGAAACGGTGGTGCGGCGTTTCGCAACCCAAACGACATACACATAATTTCAAATAATTTGAATGGCGTGATATTGGCTGTCGTGGCGACATGATCGTCGGAAACTCGAATCTGGCAGTTGGCGCAGACCAAATCGGTTACCACGAAGACTACTTGTGATGACCTGTGTACGCGGGGTCAAGCACCATAACGTTATTCAGCGAACGATAATCTACACACGGGTGTTATTCTTCAAAAATTTTAAGCACCGTGTGAATTGACGGGGCCCAAGGGCTACTGGACGGGCGGATGATTCTAAGTGTGACCATATGCTCAAACTCGGTGCGAGCTAATAGTTTATCTGGTGTCACCTTGCAAGCTTTGGCAAACAACGGTGGGCCTGCCATGACTATGCGGCGTCTCATGGAACCTGGAGCTGCAGACAGAGATGAAGGCTGTCAAAAACAGTCGGATACCTGTCGGCCAGAAAACTAGAGGAATCCAATTTCTCAAAGCTTCGATACGCAGACCGATTGATGATTTATCGGTGGAAATCTCAAGAGCCGCAAGTTTCGTCTTTTGATCGACCAGATGGCGTCGTTTGGAGTCTACTAGGAGGTCGAAGTGCTGGAAAGATCTATGTCAATTATCGCCATTTGGACGTCGGTGATCGTGAAGATCCAACGGTAAGGCCTAGGAAGACCCAAGTCAAGTGTACGCTATCACTAGCCGAGCACTAGTAACGTTTTCGTTGGCCGCGCGAAGATTTAGGGGTGATCAATCTGTTCAAGTCGTGAGCCTCAGGTGGGATCATGTTCACCTCAGCACATGTGTTAATAACATAACAGACCCCCAACTTGTGATCTTTTATGAAGAACAGACAACCAATGGGACTAGCTGCGTCGGTAGCCATGAGGATTTGGCTGCCTTGTTTTCTGACCGTACCAAAAGCGTGAGGTTGGCGTCATCGTCGGATGCTCTTGACAAGAAACCTTTTAAAGACCAGATGTTTATTGGACGAAATTTACATGTGTTCCCTTATAGCATCGTAAACGGCACGGACACGCACGTTAGTTAAGAAGGTTAAAGATCGGCAATCAGCGAGCGAGTAAACTTAAAATTTGTGTGACTCTGGTTCACGCCACACAACCGTGCCTAGACGCAATATGCAATTATGAGTTTCAGAACTGTTTCACACGTCACACCGCAGGCAGGCCAGTGAAACCCAGTTTGCTACAGAAGTGTCGGGGGCGTTTTTGGTATATTGGTGCGCGTTTTTGGGTTTTCAGTTGGCAGGTGAAGTATGTTTGGTATAAGCCAAGGTTTCTCAGCAGATTCGATGGCTGCTTACTTGCCATAGGTCGTCAGTCGTCACAGCGGAGGCACGATTAGAAACAGCTCAAGCAGTACTGTTTGTTGTTTCGAATAGCCATGTCGGTGGCCTACATACGTTTACAAGAATCCTTCAATTAGTCTGGTCTTTGATGGGATTCGGAAGCCGCTCAAAGACGTCATCTATGGGCTGCATATGAGTACACCATGCCGACACCTCGCATCAGGACCAACAGCAAAACAAGGCTAGATACTGTGGGAATCGTCGGAGAATGGAAACCACCGTGTTGGGAAAAGCACTTTTTCCCAAGAATACGCTATATTTCCCGAGTGAAATCGAGGCTTCTATTTTGTGAACTCAAAGGCCCGCCATTATTTTGCAAATTCGAGTTTGCTCGCTTCTTTCTGATTGGTCCGTTCAGTGTTTTAGGACCAAAGCCACTGAAAACCTATAAATACAGCCGTCGTGAACAACTGTTTGGCCTTCTGTTTGAGCAGAAAATGAAGCTCGTTTGAAGGCCGTCTTTTTCCCGTCTTGTTGGTGGGGTTCGAATTTGCGAGAGTTGGGTCCGTGTACTTGCGTTCTGATTATTCGTGTCGTTTCCGATATCGTTGCGTTCCGTTCGTGATCGAGGTACTGCTCGAGGTCTTTCTGTTCGTTCTTGCCTCCTCTCAGGGGGTCGTAACACACCGGCTGTTACTTGAGAGTACTCTCCAAAAGTTCTGAAACCTAAACGCTGGATTGATTAGACCACAATATCCAGGTGTGTGAAACATTGTTGTGATTCTTCGGCAGAACGCCGAACTCAAGTTCAAAGAGTAGAACCTCTGTACTGTGCTAAAAGCCTTAGACAGTAAATCACAGATGGGTACACTAAGATTCAATATCCCCGGAAGATTCTAAGACAACTCACTCGCGTAGTGGTGAAATATATTCGCACTTAACACGCACTGACCGCAAAGAGTGGCACAGTTGCCGCAATATGAGAAACGAAGAAAGAAGTGTGTAAGCTGACGAAGGAAAAAATGTGGAGTAAAGAAGAAAAAGTTCCAACGATGTACACAGAGGCTCGCAACACGAGCACCATGGAATTCTACTCTTCGCCACATCAGACAGCATCCTCAGACAGAGGTGGTCATTGTCTTTCGGACCCCAGACAGGAAGCCGCAAGCGTCTTACTGAAGTAGGCTTTAGAGTGAGTGCCTTCATACCCCGAACTGAATTCACGCGCGGACCATCGGACTGCCACTTCCAGCCAAACCCATCACTCACAAACAAGGTATGACGTGGCAGGCGGTGAGTTGGCATTTGTAAGATATGGTCAAACCAACAAAGCCCACTGGACGAGATGAGTATGCTCAAGGATCGACAGAGTCTACCCATTTCGAAAACACGTCGGTGGACTTCGTCACTGCTGGCACGATGTTCCCAAAATAGGCCGGTAATGCTTCGGAGATACCGATGTTTGGAAACGAATACTCTGTGAACACCATCCGCGCGAATGGACCAGGCTTCAGAGCCGTACAACAAGACTGCCCTTATGGTCGTACTGTACATTCGATCGTTCACGGGATGACTGAGATTATGACGACGTCATGGATGGTGTAAGTTGACGAACGTCATCTGAGCTTTTTCTATGCGATTTGTGGTGTCATCACACATTCCATCAGCGCTGATACAGCTGCCAAGGTAATATAAACTTCTCGACTAGTTCTAACCGCCCACTACCAAGGGTGAGAGCAGGCGCACAATCCAGCCAATCTTGCACCCACACCTTACACACAGTTGGTGCAAAGGACATACTAGACTGGCGAAACGAAGCCTCTGTCTAAAATGTTCTGGGCTCCCTGTGAGCTCTTGCATATTAGAACGATATCGTTTGCACACCCTATGTCTCGAAGCCGAGTGCCTGGGGGTATGTCCACGCCATCATATCCGCAGTCTGTCAGGATATACTCTAGGATCTCGTCTACCGCAAAGTTGAGTAAGAAGGGGAAGGGCTGGACAGCCTTGTCGCACCCCACCTGACATGCTAAGGGTCAGCAGTACAGCGTAACAGTGAGACAGGACCTTGACGTGGTGTGACTGCTTGCTCATCTCGATTACCTTCTGGGCTAAACTGGACGGTGTGGTGACCACACCAACAGAGTTCCTCATACCAGACAGGCCAACAGGTAGAGGTATGACAAACCATAGTCTCTTGGTCCTCCAGTTTGGGGGTTGGGAGATGGTTGGCATCTCAGCAGTACATTGTCATAAGCCCTAACCCTGCCCGAGATCTGAGTAAACTGCCTTCAGGATGTTCACATACTTCTCGGGCACATCATTCCTCATTACACAGTCCCAGAGTGTAGCACTGTCAGCCAACTCGTTGGTCCATCTGATGTCCAAGAAGACGACAGCTATTAACATCCTGTATGAATAGTGGAGAGTGAGGGTGTACTCACTGTCGCCACGGCTTGGGCACTAACCCATGAGCTCAAACGGTTATGTGCGCTTAATAATACTGGCTCTTTAGTTTAACGGATGATAGCTTCCCGGGCAACCTAATGGGGTTCTCTAGTGCCCTTTTTTGGTCGTATGAATGTACGCAAGCCTATTTACCGTGTACGAGTACACACTACTGTGCTGTAATTACGAGCAAATTAAGTTGATTATGGGTCTGTAAATGCGTTCGAACAGCATCCAGCCATGACTGGAACCGGATTTCCCGATTACTTTTGTGGATTTAAAGCCGAGCTAGAAGCACATGAACATAGGTATGTGAGTTTGCATAGTTGCACAATTATAGACAACGCAGATACAGTAAAATTTCATGACGATGGTCCATGGCACAATCCAGTGCTCTTACACTACAATCCATCCGTATACACGCGAAAGCATTTTGGGAAAACTGTCCGCTTCTCTCAGTCACTTATCCCCAAACAAGTCCGATCGTGTGTGAACCTGTCGACACTTATGAATACGTTTGCCATGCTTACGCGTCCACTGATAAACCACTCTCTCCCAATAGATTGTGAATCGCATATTATCTGTGGTTTTCCAATGGTCCTGCGACCGATTTGCACATGTAATCCATTCTTATCGTATGCAGTCGTAAATTTTAGTGAGAATAACTTAAAGCGGCCATTTGCGCAACTGTTTCTTCGGAGCACTACTGTAGGCTTCTAACCCATAGTGTGTGAAGCGTGCCTGCCGATTCTGTTCGTTTTCTTCTTTGTTTGTCACACAGTGTCAGACGACTGTAAGCCTGTACGGATAAAATTACTGTTTTTTGTAGGATTGCCTTTATAGTTTAAATGGCTTGGTGTTACTCCGGACACCGCTATCTGTATCTGCTTTTTTGTTCTAGAAGTTGTAAGATGGTGGGACAAAAATAAACAGCATGGCTTGTTGGAAAAGTGGTATTCTGGAGGCAGCTTCTATGGTACGAACTCAGGTGCCGTCCACTTTTGACGCGGTTTTTTTCCAGTCATCTACTTTAACATTCATTGTATACTGTGTGCTCTAAGGTGGTTGCTTCTGTAACCTTTTTTCAGTATTCTGTAGGTGGTTTGTTAGTCTTTTTTGTGACGTTTGACGTACACGAAACAGCTTCATGGACGCAAGATTCACAAGTTCATATCTGTGCACCCGTTGGTACTGGATGATAATTTAGCCGAAATGAATTTGCTGCACTTGGTCGAAAAAGCGAAGGGCTTCTCATCTAATCTTAAACTTCTCTTAGACCAAGAACGGTCAATGTCCTCTCAGGAACCTATGATGCCAAATGTCTTACCTAAGGATCAATTGAGGCTGAAGCTGTCTGCTTTGCAGTTTAAGGTTACCCAAGAAAAATTCACTGAAAAGTAATAACTTCCTTCATTTCTTGAAGCTTATTTTCATCAGACCTTTTTCAGGCAAATATCTGAGTGAATCGAGAGCTGGGCTTTATGTCTGTGTGGTTTGCGATTCAAAACTGTTCGACAGTGCATCGAAGTTTAGCTCAAACTCAGGTTGGCCTTCTTTCTCGAACGTTATCGAAAGACGCGCCGTCGCATTACGGCCGGATACTTCATCAGGTGAGTGTTTTCCTTCCGCTCTAGTACTCACGAGTGTATATCTTTCGATTACCGTTTAGAAATTTAAGAGAAAATTATCAGCCACCTAACCGTAAGTATGCTGTCCACGGGCACATACAGTTCCACCTAGCAGCCTTCTCAACCTATGGCGACTGCGTCCTGACGCCGTTTAGTGGCTTCCTCACGTTGACCTGTTAGACCAAATTGGGCGATGGAATGATGCTACATCGGTTGAGTCTCCTGTTTTAGGCGGACCAGCAGGTGGAGGTCTGACACATCGGTTTCGCAATTTTTAAGCCCGTGAGTTTTAAAAAGATTTGCTGTTTATCCCACAAAGATGGCACTAGTCCTGGCCTGTTACTACTTCTGACGTTGCCTTGTACCGCAGGCTTTTAAACCGAGCCTTAACTCCACCGTGATTGTTCTCCTTTTTAAGTGAGAGTGCCATTACTGTCTTCATAGGTCAGATCCAAAAATCATTGCGAACGCCATACAAGCACGCGTTGCATCAGTGGTTTAACAGTGCAAGACCTTTTCGTCCGATCTACTGCACTCATCAGAGTGGGTGAGTGAAAATATGCTACTCTTTCGCCCTTTTCCATTGTTATTGTCTTTACCGTAGGCAATTACCCTCTCATTTCCGTTATGCATTACGTGCATCTCAGAACTAGGGTAGTTACCTTCGTTGGTATTACAAGTCACTTACAACATAGTGCACACTCCGAATTACGTATGATAGTGGGAGACATACTCTGTGCGTCGATCCCATGCGCCGCTAATGACCCTGGAAGAGAGTTCACAGAGAGGTACGTTAAGCGTATAAGTTCCATAGTGAATTGTGACTTAACTGTACATAAGAAACGACTGACAAACGAGTTGAGTAAAACGAAAGTACGCTGAAAAACCGATATAGTATAACTTGCATCTTTCGAAAATATTCATCGTTGTCGCTACAACAACCGTGTTTCACAAACTTCCTTATACTTTTGGTTTTCAGGCAAACTAACCTTGCGAGTTTTTCTGTCCACTGGTTTGATGCTGAAATTCGAAGTACCACTTAATATAGTCGTGTTTACTCTCTCTCTCTCTCTCTCTCTCTCTCTGTACCCTGAAACGATGACCCAGATACCAGATGCATCAAAATTTTATGTCCGCTGGGTCTCAGGAATTAGAATTCAAGATAACAGTCTGCAATTTTGACTTGTCATCTTTACCATTCATCAACTCTTAGATGTACACGTCAGGTGACCGCAATGTTCCCGTCGTTCGGACTGAAGTGTATGTGGTTTTAAACGCTGCAGTTGGGGCCGCTTTGATCGATTGCGGTCTTCTCAGTGGTAGCCTTTGCACTTCTATTCAGCCATTCGCACTTTGCGTGTGCCCCTTTGGATTGGCGATGACAGTGTTGTAGATCGTGCTTACGACGAACCAATCGTGTTGTTCCGACTGACGTTTAGTTGTGAACACACTAATGAATAGGTCCGACAATGCTGAATCGCAATGCGAACTTCAGTCAACAAGCTGCGCAGCCTGTAGCTTGTGGATGAATCAGCTCTGTACTGAGCATCGATTGCTTTTGACGGGTGTTGTTTCGAAACACCGCATGCCTTGGCTTCTTCCTTCTGTCGACCATGTCTGGTCTTGAGTTGATCGCGTGGCTGGTAATTATAAATGGTGGTCAGTTCACTTCAGGGACGGCGTTTCCGCCTAACCAATGACGGTTGAGACACTGAAAAAGGCGGACAAACCATACCCCTCTCAACAATGAATCCCGCTTTACGAATTGAACGTCACCCACCAGCGATAGATGCTCTCGCACTCTCATGAAGTTTTCAATCAATCCCTTTCGATCAGAAGCGCTATCATCTACTGTCGCCCCCGGTAGGGGCTGTTCAGTAGTGCAGGTCCACAAGCAGGATTTGGACTCTGATCACGCTTTCGTTGAAAGCAGCCATATTTACAACCGTGCCGCTGATTTCACATTAGACACGACTAAATCATTAGCTACAAACGCTTAGGCACATTCGCTCATGAATACTGCTCAGGCTGCAACCGATGACCCTACGTCTAGAACTTCTCTCCAGGTTGGTACCATAAAAATCACTAAACATGGGTAATATTTTGACCATTGATAAGTACTGTGTATTTTCGGTTAATATGAGCTGAATATGAGCTGTATGAGGATACGCACGTCTTATTTGCTCTAACAAGAGCGAAACTCAGGTCTAGTGCCTCTTTTCGGAACGAACTTGTTGAAAAGTCTATGAAAATGCGAGGGATGCGGTCATCCTGAGTGGTGTTCAGTTCATGTTAACGAAGAATCTTCATTACTTACCAACCTTCATTGTGTCTCAGTTTTCAAAGGCACTGCAGTATACGCGTACTATCGCCCGCGAAACAGTGAGCTGTCGACATTTAACTTCCGATAACTCCTTAGGACTGTCGGGAGCTAAGAGAGAAATCGAAGCTTACGATTCACACAACTGTAAGGAGGGATGTCGGGAAGCTTCTCAAGCGTACCCCAATAACAGGTGGGGAAGTTCTATCGCTTTCGCATCAGAGAAGAATCGGTTAATTGCCTCAGCCTATCCACTCTACAGGTCCTAGGAACCTACTCCTCAGTGACTCTATTAACCCATGTGATGTGCTTGTTCATAGCCAGTCAAAAAGATTGGTTCACTGGACAGTATATTTCAAGGGTCAGTATATCTGACCGCCTACTTCCAACCCACTAATTTTATTTGCTTCTGTGGATTTTTTCGTTTGCCGGTCTGCGTTGGTTGTTCTCCTTGGCGATCCCTCGCTTTGGAGGTGATAAGGTTTTCTGATTAATCGGGACGGTCGAGGATCCCATTCTCACTGTGATGAGTTCATCATTGTTCCTATATGAGGTCGATGTCATAAACATTTGTGATGGCAGCCTCATACTTATCTCCACGCGACAGTTGTATTTTATGAGCCTGCGTTTGTTTTATTTGATCAGCGTGCACTATTGAGTTACTGCAGCGCAGAGGTACTCTCATCTAGCATAATACGTATGTAGCGGCCATCCTATTTAACTGCATGAAGAGTTCTGTTAAATACATTACCGTCGAAAAAATACTCTCCAAGACTTACCGCCTCTTCCACTCCTCATTTTCGGCGCACATTGGAGTAAGGCATTGGCAGAACCCTTCCTGGCAAGAAAAAGCCTGAACGGGGCCACATTGATAATCAATGCCCAGAAGGCACATGATTCGACAGGTGATGACTTCCGTTCCTTCCTGTTTCTTGTGATGTGCTTTGCAGTATTATATGACAAGGTGTCGTTTCGAGGTAGGACAATGACGCTAGCATTTTTACCGGATGATAAAGTTCTAGAGGTCGCTGACCGCTGTGTGCATCAGAATTGGTCCCGATTTGTGGGAGTACGAGGGTGTTGTAATTAGACCTACGATCTATGGACGCATGAGTTGACCATGACAATAGGACGGTTAACGACAAGGCAGATAACGGAACGCTGAATGGCGGACTGTACACCAACCCAACCGTGAAGGAAGATTGGTCTTCAAACAGAGCTTTGGTACGTCGCTCAGTCACAAACTCGTTCGTATTTATCGGATCTGTGACCAACAGTCAAAAAATGGATCAGACAAAAGTCCGCACAATACGGCTAGACCACAACCCGATGGTAAGCGTATGAGTGAGCCGAGAACGTTCGTTTGAGTCGGAGGAACGCACATCTGTGCCAGATTTGAACGTTACTTAAAGTGGTAATGTTCTAAGTGTTTTGCGAGGCAAATGAAATGTTTCTCGGAGAATTGGAAACTTCCTCAACAGGAATATGAAGTCGAACCTCGTACTTCTCAAGCTTGGTTGATGTTCTGCAATCTGCAGGTTCTTTGACATCAAGGAGATGTCAAAAACTAATTTAAATGTCGTATTCATACAATTGGTGCGACCAGTCATACTTTACAACTGCGAAACAGCTTCTAGACATAACCTATAAAGCATACATTTATATAGTAATCTGTCACCCGCCGATGTTTTAGTTCAGTTGCGTTTATTAACTATTATCAGCGAGTCTGCTGTTATAATGTTAGTGCAAGAGCTTTTGCCCTTAATGGTCGATGAACTTACTTAGCGAACCCTAAAAGTTGGTTCGTTTAGGTAGTTTGGCAATGTTTCACGTATATGCTATCGGTGGCTACATGGTGAACTCTTTCTCAAGTCTCCAGCTAACTGGCGTAGGTAGGAAGTACCTACTAGGTGACTCGGTGGAACGAAATTTGCACACCTGCGGGTAAGTTAGGCAGTAAACCGTATCCCTCTTCCGGGCTGTTACGACCCCCTGCGATAGGAAGGCGAGAACGAACACAAAGACAGCCAGGAGTATCTCGATCACGAACGAAGCGCAGCGAAATCGCAGACGACACGACTAATCAGAACACAAGTACTCGGACCTAACTCTCGCAACTTAAAACCCCCCAAACGTGCATTATTTGCTGCTCATCCCGGTGGCAAAACAGTGGCTCAAGACGGCTGTGTTTATAGGTTTTTGGCGGCCTTGGTCCTAGGCCGCTCAACAGACCAGTCGGAAGCAAGCGCGAAATTCGAATTTTAGAGAATAATTGCGGGCATTCGAATTCAAAAAATAGAAGCATCTATTTCCCTGGGGAAATATGGCGAATTCTTGGGGAAAAGTGCTTTTCCCATCACCTCCCCTACTGAGAACTGTTGGTACCGCCGTTGACTTGGGTCCAGCTGCATTGGGCAGGTGAACTTGCGTTTGCGGTCCGTCCATCGTCTTGGTTGCAAGGTAGACAGCTCACTGTTCGGTCTAGGAGTTGAGGTCGCTGAGGCAACCGACGCGGGAACTTGCTGTGTTGGGCGCTTGATTTCGAAGCTGTCGAGAAGTAGGTCCAGTGGCAGTTGGTTCTTTACTTGCCCAGTGTTTTTGGAATAGCGTGAGCGAAGTTGGTTTCGGTGGCGCACCCATATGTTGCTTCTGTACTTGACATCGTAGAGGACCGAACCGTTGCGATGCTTGACTGTTGCTGCTGTCCAGTGACATGGATGATAATCCCTCGCGTAGACTAGATCGCCGACGTCAAATTCGCGTCGAGATAGCAGTTGCATATCTCTGGGGAGTTCTTCCACTGGCAGCATCTCGTCCTCAGCTTGCGGCCCATCAGATCTTCGGGGGCCGAAAGTCCTCTGGGAGTTACCATATTCAGGGTGGTTCTGTAAGTGAGCAAGGACCTTTGCAACACTTCTTCAGTCGGTCCCTCCCCACGAGACTTCATAAGTGCTCTCTTGAATGTATCCACGAAGCACTCCACTTGACCGCTGGATTGTTGGTGGTATGGTGGTGAGTGCAGATGTTGAATGTTCTTTTGAATACAGAACTCACTGAACTGAACGGAGGTGAACTGCGATCCACTGTCTGAGACAAGCATTTCCGAGAGACCATGTTGGTTAAAGATCCGTCGTAGATTGTTGTAGCGTGTCTCAGTGGGCGTATGCATCCACCAGAATGAGGTGTACCACACCGTCGACGGGTCCTGCAAAATCCACATAGAGGCGTGATCATGGCTGATCGGGTTGCTTCCATGGCTGAGGCTCTACGCGCTGCAGGTTCTTGGCAGGTTGACAGCAGCGACTTCATTGCCTAACCAAGTCTTCGATCTGGTTGTCTATCCCACGCCAGTAGACGTAGCTCCTGGCGAGCGCTTTCATACATCCTGCACCAGGCTGTCCAGAATGGAACTGTCTGAAAAGAGTTTGGCGAAGCGCAGAAGGAATGACGACGTGGTCAGCGGACATCAGGCAGGAGTCGACGACTGAGAGGGACTCGCTTCGTAGGTAGAACTGGTAGATTTCACCAGCTGGTGGGGTTGATGGTCATTGGGTCTGCACGTACGTAGTTGCTTGTTGAATGACGCTGTCAGATTCGGAGGCACGTTTGACATCGGATGCCGCAATTGAAGTTGCGCAGATGAAACTTATTCGCAGCGAAGATGGGCGCTAAGGCTTCCTTTTGGATTTGGCCGTAGTTCTTCTTGGCATCTGTGAGTGTCCGTGCAGCGTGCATGATGGCTTTCTCACACCCGTCGGGGAAGACGTGAGGGATCACAGCACCAACACCAAAGTTGGAGGCATCTGCAGCCACAATGATTGGAAGGCTGGGATCGGAGTGGGTCAGCAAAATGTCGGATCTCAGCGTAGACTCGACCTTTTCAAAGGCTGGAGCACCTTCGGAGACCAGTGCCACTGTGTCCTTCATGAGTAGGTGGTTTAGAGGAGCTCGGACGTCGTGTAGCGAAGGCAGGAAGCAGCCATAATGGCTGACGAGGCTCAGGAACGAACGGAGTGATGAGACATCCTCCGGAGGTGGCATGTGTTGGATGGCACGAACGCTCTCAGTGTCTGGACGGCGGCGTTGAAGACAAAGCCGAGGTATTTTATGGACGACATGAAAAAGTGGCACTACTCGAAGCCAAACTCGCTAGAGAACGGTTGCGACCCGTTCTCGCAGGTTGTCACGCGTTCGCCCAGAACTAATGATGTCGTCCAAGTAGGCAGTTTTACCAGGCAGGCCGGACAGCATGGCTTCCATGATCTGTTGAGAAATGGCTGGGACGGTCTTGACACTGAATGGCAGTCTAGTGTACTGGTGAAGACCGCGATGTGTGTTGATCGTCAGCAGACCACGGGATTGTAGGGCGACTTCGACCTGCAGGTATGCGTCGGCTAGATATAACTTGGCGAAGCAGGTTCCAACGTTAAGGATCGTGAACAAGTCTTCAGTGATGGGCAGTGGTTGGCAGTTAGCTTCCAAGGCAGTGTTGACCCCGGTGAAGAAACCAGCACAAATGCGAATCGATCCATTGGCCTTTTTCACGACAACGATGGGGGCTGCCTAGGATGAATGGGTGACAGGCGTCAGCACTTTCGAATCTTCGAGGCGTTGGAGTTCCTGGTCGACGAGAGGTAAAGCGGCGTAAGGTACTGGACGTTATGGGCGGAAAACAGGTTGAGCCGCAGGTTTGAGGTGCGAAATCGCTTGGACACGAGTGCAGCAACCAAGACTCTCCTCGAGTACCGACCTGAAGCGTTGAATGAGTGGTGGTTGAATGGATGACGGCTTCGCTGTGGAGGAGTGCAATCAATTGCAAATATGTGTGATTGGTAGTTCTGTCAGACCGAGTTGTTCAAGCCAGTCTAGACCAAGTAGATCGAGATTCGAATCGGAGAGGTAGCAGGTTTCATCGATGGTCTTGTTTTTGAAGCTGACACTACAATTCGATTGCCCAGTTAATTGCACTACTACCACAGGCACTGGTGGCAGATGTCAGCTGGACTGGCCGGCGGCCAATTGATTTCTACAGGCGATTGGAGATAATTGTGATATCGGACGCAGTGTCGAGCTGAATGTCCGTTGATCAGTACGGACACAAACTTCCTGCGTGAGGCGACGTCGACTTTGAAAGCGGCAAGCAAACTGTTGGACCTAGCAGTTGGTTTAGATTGAGGTGGACGTGGCCGCCTAATAGTTGTGCGTTGACTGCCCGGCCCTACGTGATTGACAATAACCGTCCTTGTGGCCCACCTTTCCGTAACACTCACAGCGGTGTTGCTTGAAGAGGCAGTAACGCGTGTAGTGCCATGCGCCGCAGTGCCAGCATGGAAAGGGCGGCGACTTCTTGGAGGCGTTTCGTGGAGGGAGGTTGTTGCTGTTGCCTTGGACATGTGACTGTGTTGACAGAGGTTGGGGACTGAGGAGGATTCTGGACCAAGGCAGAGTCGTGTTTCAAGTTGAGCAGTCGGTGGCCTTCAGTGGTAAGGTACTGAAGGGTAGCTGATTCGTCTTGTTGGACCCGACTGAGCAGGCGTTTACGGAGATCAGCACCATTGGGGAACTGGTGACCGCAGACAGGATGAGGCAGTTGAATTGATTCTCCGTGAGGGAGGATAGCTTGAACCTCACATTCGCGATTCACGATGCCAGCATAGGTGACAAGGTCATCAGAGTCCCGCTTGGTCAGCTCGAGGCAGTGTTACCACAAGTTGAATAGAGATGACTGGCCACCGAATATCTGCGATAGAATCTTGACCGCCTCGTTGAAGTTGAATTCACGTGGTTGCTCTTGCTCTGCAGAGCAAGTTTGTGGGGGAGAAGCCGAACCTTTACGAATCATCGTGATTTGCAAATTCTATACGAAACAGGTCATCGTACCGACGGAACGAAGGATCGAATGTCACGTTCGCGTACGGGTCGTAGACGAACTCGGAGATACTCGTTGCCAAACTGTCCACGGATTGCGCACCACCAGGTTGTGCGGGTTGGCCCAAACTCGTGTTGGACAGTCGTTGGGAAAGCATCTCCATGAACTACATCTGTTGCTGCAACAGCAGCTTAACGTCATTACCGTCCAAAGCCATTGACCAAACATAATACCCGTTGCCAACTGTTACGACCCCCTGAGAGAGGAAGGCAAGACGGGCCTCCGTTCTACTGACCCGTACGGTTCCCGGCTGTAACCATCATGCGATTTGGCTTAATAACATTAATGTTATCGTTGTTTAGCTCTATTGAAGTCATCATCACCATAGACAAGAATACATCAGTGGCTTTCACTGATTCTTGGCTGCCACACAACTATGGAAAGAATCAAACCCTGTACAAGGAGGGAGAAAAGTGGAAGCAAATGGATCTAATTACCAAAAGTGGTTGTCTATTTTCAAACATTCAGTGTCTAGACACCTACAGCTTACAAACAAGCAACCGAGCTGCAGGTGGAAGTAAGAAGTCATCAGCAAGACAGCTTCCTTACGGCGTTCACTGCCTCGTATCACTAGCAACGCAGACAGCTAACAGCAAAATTCATTTCACTAAGTTCGATCAGCCACCATCTCACCTAAGTCTCCAGTCACCGATTCTGATTCGCGAGGTTCGAAGTGTGGGATACGACGTTGTGGCCAACCCCGTGGTGAACGACTTCGTTTCCCTACACCAGGTCAACATCTGTCCACCTCGAACCTTACACCAGTCGGCAAGGAGTGTTCGATGTGGCTGACGACTAGCTGGCATCTTTAGTACATGGCTTAAACATCTAAGTCCGCACAAATGTAAAGAGTGAGCAAATGAATTAGTCTGATAATCACTACCAAATACCGGCTCACTAACTTCATCGTTACGTATTCATTGATGCTACGCGATACGAGCGATCAAACGCAGACATCGGTGGTCAAATACCTGAAGGTGGTCCACGTCTCCTACTCTAGACGGCTATGTTCCGTTGCCGTACGGTAAAACAGCCCTCACTGTTGCCTTATATGCGCGACCTTTGAGCGTCAGGGAGATACCTGTCTGTCCCCAGATTTGACCCAAATTGACGAATATCACCCCCAGCCTTAGAAATACGCGCGTCTATCTCATTCGCTACACCTCTATCACCGCCGCTGAGGCTTTCCAACTGGAAAAACCGATCAACAACTCCCATTACTTGATTGTCTATCAATAAATCTACGTAATCACGGCAATTTTGCAGAAGCACTCTACATTTTGAGGCTGCAACGCGCATTCTGAAGTATTTAACAGAACGTGAAATAGCATCTAGCATTGTTTTTCCTGCTTAGAAGCTGTTTAACATAATTCTTTGTCAGAATAATCAAGATCTGTCATTCTTTCATCGTGTAGAAGGCCCACGCCGTCATCTTGCGGGTACCTTAAGTAGTCCATTATTTCATGTGTGACAAAGTTAAACAAAAATGGTGAAAGGGGACAGCCTTCACGTACGCTACTGCAGGTTCTGAAACTATCAGACAGTTCACCTTAAACCCTAACCGGTACTGAAGTATGACAATAGAACGCCCACAGTCTGTTCACTTACTCGATCGATACACCTTTGCTTCTAAGCGATTCTGACACTGTAGGTCGATCCACCGAATCGAACGCATCTTTATAGTCGAGAACTACGACACGTGCCGGCCGGCGATGCACATGACGCTGTTCTAGAATTTGACGAAAAATTTGGCCAGTGTATCCCCAATTAAGACGAACCCCTGCCTGTTCTTTCCTGCTGTTTGTCTACCGACGTAGTATAATGGAAGTTAGAACCGTAGAAATGATTGAACTCATGCCAATTCCCTTATTCTTTTTGCAAGAGCCCCAGACTTCTTTCCTGCATATGGGAGCTATTATCACGTGACCCCAGCACGGAGAGGTGATCCCCATTGTTCACACCGGTTGAAACAACTGAGCCAACGTCTCTCCTAGTGCTTCCCCACGCTTTTTGAAAAGTGCTGGCACAAAATCATCTGGACCAGTAGCCATATTTTGTTTGAGGACCGGAATGCAATAGTGAACCGCTTTTGGCGCCCGGTTCTAACTCCACCGGCCAGGTTAGTGCGCTGGAGGCTTGCAAAAGTAACAGTGGAAGCCGAAGGCTTACTGAAGTATGAAACAGTGGTTCTTCTATATAAATTTGAAAATGACCAAAAGTATAGCGCAGGATGTCTTGTGCACTGACATTCCGTTCGCGTCTCATCTGTTGGTACAAGGAAATTGGTGCAATCAATATATGGCAAGTAGGCATGGTAACAGTGGTTAAGAATTCAGCCGTGATAAGCGAGTTCAGAATGATCGAGATTGGAAAACAGGACATTCAGATGACGCAACATGTAGCTGATAGGGGAGTTCTTACAAGGTCAGACGGCCATGGACAAATAAGTCAGGAGTGAAGAGAGTGTTGGTGCGAACTTTTAAACTCAACTGGAAACAAAACTGTTTGACGAGTGCATAATAGGAAGTAGGATGATAACGTTCAAAACAAGGGGGAGTTTTGGGAAATGGGACAAAGTTACTAAGGGGGGATAAGCTGATAACTATCCGTTTCTGAACACATTTGTTCGACGAATGGTAACAGCTTCTGCAAATTGTAGCCTTTGTTTCATTCTAGGATGATATATGACATGAAACGCAATATCACCACAGACTTGATGGCTCGTCTCGTGTAAGTGTTTCGTGATTGCACTTCGGACGATGCCAGTTCCGGCGGTACACAGCCTCAATGCGCGGTCAGCGTACTTGCATCCACAAGTTCGGGTGGAACCATATATTGCGTTTGATTGCGATCAAGGCAACCTGGTCCTTCCTCGTTGAGATCGGCAGTTGCGTAGTTTCCTCAATGAACACCACCTTCGCGGCGTTCTAGGCCCGTCTTGTCGCGGCTATAAGTTTTCGTCTGTTTACAGCCGAAATATCATCTCCTTTAAATGGCAAATGACTACGTGCTACATATTGAGTGAACTAATTCCGTTGTAGTAACTGAAGTAAACCTGCAAATGTTCCGCCCACCGCTCCTACCTCCTGGATTTATTATAGAAGAAGTGCCATCTGTCTCGCTGATAGCTTCATTGACAAACGAACGTTCTGAACCAATAGTACCGACACGCATGAACGTCTACCAGTGCTCCTTGGAACAAAAACGGTTCCCATCTTCTTATCTTTCTCCATAAAACAAGGTTAGCAATCGGTGATTAGACTACGCTTCAGCTTCTTACGGATATCCCTCCCAAACTTGCTGTATGAGCTACCTCGAAGAATTTTGCCTGGCGTCTAACAACTCCAGGGGTTTCACTGGAGCTCAGTGTGTATTCACCGCACGAGCCAGCGTGCCGAACGATGTAGTAGGACCTGCTTCTTGAGTGGCCTGTGAGGTTTGGGTTCAACGGTTATGAAGATATTCGGGGTGATAGCTACTAAACCTGCCTCCTACGTTGGTTTGGTACCCATACTTTACTGATGGTATAGTGAGCTCTTCGACAGCCATTCGGAAATTAACGTATTCTAGGTCAGCGTGCCATTTGCGCCGCTGATAGCTCCACTGACAGATGGTCGCCTGGGACTGGTAGCAGGGATAAGCTTAAGGAGTTTACCGGTGTTCCTTGACTTTCTCCACTAACCAATCTTCACAGTTAGCCCTTAGGTTACATTCCACCTTCCTGCGGATCTCTCCTAGGGTTGTTATATGAACTACCAGAAGGAATGTTCCGTCTTGTTCCTGGCAAATGCAGTAATTTCTCCGAGATCCAATACTTGTTCAACTCATGTATCCTCGTGCCGCGTGCTACTGCACCTGCTTCATAAACTGCGTGACATTTTGGCTCAGCAGCTGTTGCGATCTTCGGAATGAGGGCTGCTAAGCCTGCATTCCAGTCTAGTTTTATGTTTATGCTTTACCGACGGCATAGCCAGTTTCTCAACAGCCAGTCGTTGCTTTCGGTGGGGTCGTTGCCCAACAAGAGCGACAGCATACCGGCGTATGATCTGAATCTAAGTACGTGCTCCAATAAGAACGACAGCCTTGTAAGGAACTTCACCACCTATAATTGATGACTTTTTGGTCTATCTGAGACAAGGCTTAATTCGGAGAAGGTAGGCACCAAGTATAACAATGACGCGCACGATGCCCAAAAAACTAGTGCTCTCTAAAAGGGGCTTGTGCTCAGTCCGCATTTGCAACAATCATCCACCCCCCCCATTGTCCGAGCGATGTGATGCTATCCCAAACCTGCCACCTAGACGAGAATCGGCCTCACCGAGACGACCGACCTGAGCGTTCATATCTCCGGCCAGAACGACTATCAGGACCAAGTGTCGACTGAAGAAGAGCGGCCAGACCCGAGTAAGACGCATCCTTGATGCCAGCGTCACTACAGTCAGTTGGAACGTAAACAGGCACAGTGAAATGACTCCTGAAGGTTTTGTGTCTAGAACCGGCTTTAGTAGAACCTGCCAAGCGGACGGGACAAAGCCTACTTTTAACAGTTATCCAATCTACCAATGCGTCTGTGGTATTGTGCACTGCACCTATTCTAGCGTGACCGGTGGCGATGGCCTTGGAATCACCCGAATTGTTTATCCAGTATTGGGTAGACAATGCGGATGCTGTCAGTTCCATATGCTGACTTTTGTCCTAGATTCTAGTATCAGAAGGGCAGCATATGTTGGCTTTGAGCGGGAGCAACGTCCGTGCGAGAGCATACTGTCGACCTATCTGTGTGAATGCGAACCTTGCCCCGCCCCATACTAATTCGTATTCTTGGTCTAAGCAATGAACAAGAGAGGCCTGAGGCTGGATGACAAGAGGTGGGACTCACTGCCATTTTTGCAGTTAACTACATCTGTTGTGGGATCTACAGAGTAATCACCAGAAATGGGAGTCGGGAGGAACCTGAGAGCTAAATTCAGTGGAGGAGGGGTCTTCAGTAGCATCTTTTCGCCTGTCTGCTGTATGCAGCAAATAGGGCGCACAGTTTATGCTGTGAGACGGTCGATGCAGTATGAAATTATCAGTGTTGTGAGTATTCTTGCTTGTGTGTAGGGTGAGGTACTGTCAGTATGCCCAGGCTTAGACAGGAGAATGACCAGAGTCCTCAACCAAAAACTGTGGCTCAGAAGCCTATACCGTAAGGCAGGGAGTGAGTGGCAGTGTGCCAGAACTAGTACATTCTCCATAAAAAGATGCCAACCTTCTTCCAACGCCTTACCCAGATGATCAGGAGACCGTGGTTTTCCAGACCTCTACTTATTGACTTGCCTGTACTGGGTGACTGTCGATGTGATCGTCCAATTCAGGCCAATAGGTCATCCAAATGCGCAAGCCGTTATACCGCATCACGGTCCAGTCTCGTTTTGACTAGCTCATTTGAGGTAATTGCAGTTAATGTAGCACGGCGGTGAGGACCGCGAAGAGGCTGTTTGGGGAATGTCGTCCTACTCTCGCTGTATTCCCGGTGGTTGTCTGCAAGATGTTGACGCTTGGGCGTTGAATCGCTGGTTAGACGTTGTTTTCATGTACTAAGTACCTTAGGGCTTTTTCTAATAATGGGTCTATTACAATTGTGCATCTCTGGCAGCCACTGGCTTACCACTATGGAAGATACTGCCTAATCACTATCGTAAAGACGAATTAAACACGTTGGATCGCTTCTTCCGTCCGCCATTTGATTGGTTTCAATGGGATGTGTTGTGGCTTTCCGAATTTTAGGTGAGCTGCGCGTAGAAGTTGCTTGCAAAAACTGTGGAGCACATTTGGGACACTTGTTTGATGATGGACCGAAACCATCCGGTTTGCGCTACTGCATCAACTCATCTGCCCTTCTGCACGAGCGAGATCAATGTGTTCGACTGGGAACCGACTCTTGATGCTCCAACATTTTTGGAGGAATCTTAGCTTGTTTGTTATCTTAATAATACTGTCAACTTTGGGCTCTTGTTGAAGTTATCTCTCATTCGTATGAAAAACAGAACGTGCATACACTCCTGGCACAAGTATCTTTCCCTTCCACTTTTTGTACATCATCCCGTTGTTTTGTGTTCCTCTTTGTTGAAACTCCTGAAGTTCGTTTTTTCTATTCTCTGCTCAACCTGGACAGGATTTCACTATAACGTAGAAGTGAACATTCGGGCTGGACATTAGGGCGATCTGAACATTTTAATCTGTTCACAACTTATTTTTTGTTCCACCAGTTGTGATGCGTTATCTTCACTTGTGAATAGGATCGTTACGTATTTGATGACGACTTCGAGGGAACGTCAGTGATGCCACAAAAATGCTGTTATTTCATCCGTTTCGAAACAGTACCGCTTATTCACTTCAACCAGTGTGCCTCGTGGTTTTCTGATGATATCTCCGTATTTATTCTTATCCGCGAATCTTCAGCAACCGGTAACAATTGTCTGACATCCACCAGTTTGTGACGGTTATCGTAATACTGACAACTGACCATCCCGAACTGAATATACGAGTGAATCGTGATTGTCCAACGACCAGTGTTATCTTGAGCAGGGTAAACTCGTTGTTGGGTTCCGGTCAACATAGCTGCTGTTGCGTGGATTAAGTTTGCAATTGTAAAACCACAGTCATAAACTGAACATGCAGTTTGCATGTTTACTAATAAACAGTTCGGCATTTGATATTTTGAGGAGACCTGACTACCGAAAACTTCTGGGCGTCGGCCACCTAAGCAGTCATTTGATGGTCATTTTATCATTTGATGAATTCTGTATGACAACGGTTTGGGTAGGAAACTGATACCAAGCGTGGAATTCATTATAGCTCAGCACAGAAAGCGTTTGCTTCGTTTTGGCACGTTGACTTGTCGCTGGTTTGAATTTAGTTGGATCCCCAGTTTTTTACGACTTGGTCTCTTATAAATACAGTTTATATCAAAACCAAGTCCACCCTTTCGTTTCCTATGTTTCTTTGTATCGACGCGGAGTTTACATCACATTGAAATTGTAGAAGCTGATATCTGCTAAGCGAAAACAAGTGACTGGTGCTCCAGTGACGTCGAGAAAAATAGCATATGGTCTGTTGTAACCAACGTAAAATATTACTGTCACTGAGCGTGTGGTTATCCACACTAGAATCACTTATTGTAACTTACTACAAACGGGATTATAGCATTCTTGTCGCAAAGCTTACGTTATAGGATAGACTGTCATTTGTGACCAATTGGTCCATTCCAGTCTGTTCCATGACCCGGTGGCATGTTCGGCTTGAGACTCGATAGCTGATTGCTCTATCTGGAAGTTAGGTTGATCCACCTGAATTTGTACTTGTTCGTAAATGGACGATTCACTCCAGAGCAAGAAACCGCATACTGAGCAACAACTTTTAGTATAGTACTTTGAGCAGACAAACCTGACGAAGAAAAATAGGTTTGGCACGGTTGGCCTACCAGTCACGAACCTCAGCACTTAAAACTTATCAGCCCGTAACACTTGATGTCAATACTTCGTCTAAGGTGCATACACCATTGGAAGTCATCGAGAATCAGTGTTTAAATGGCTACCTAAAATACGGAGGGACAGAAGCACCACCGCTCGTCATGTTAATGTATAGTGTAAAATAGCTTCGAAGGTTGACCTGCTCTCACTAAGACAAAAAGAAATGAATACACATCAGCACCTACGTATTCCGGCGTCAACATTCAATTTGTTTCTCCGCATATTTCGGACGTCTTGAAAGGTGTATCTGGAAGAACCACAACCAGCAGCCGAGCTGTGTGTCTACCTCTCAGTGGTGTTGTCTATACTGCTCTACGGCAGTGAAACGTGGACATTGTATCAACGGAACGTGGGCTATCTGAGCCGCGTCCATGTGCAACGTCTGAGGCAAATCTTGGGTATTCGGTGGTCGGACATGGTTCCGAACACCGAGGTACTGCGGCGAGCGGACATGAACGGGGCGGAAGTCCTGTTGACGTTGAATCAGCTCCGTTGGCTAGGTCACGTCCGCCGAATGGGCGATCACCGTATTCCGAAGTAGCTGGTGTACAGACAAGTGAAACCAGGTAAGAGAAATCGTGGTGGTCAAAAGCGAAGATGCTGAGATGTTGTGCAGGTAAGTCTTTCACATTATCACCTTTATTTTGGATGTTGGCATTGAATCGGACGGGAGTCCGCAGGTTCAACGAGATAGAGAGCGCGCGATACGCAAGGGAACCATCGGTGCCATAGTTCGTGGTGACGTGACTATATGGTGTTGCGATGTGTGTGGTCACGAATGCGTTGGCCGTTTGGGATTAGTAGGTCATCAAGTTACTCATAGTGCACCATCGGCCAAGAGACGACAAGTACGTTAGGCTCAGGTAGGTCATATCAATGTACCCATTCTATTTCCGATAATGATTACATCGGCCAGGACGGTGGTCGTTTGGCGACCAATCCGCTCCTCGTTTCAGTAGCTTGGGTGGTTGCGGTCCTCTACTCATTCTTTTCTTCAGCTTTGTTGGTGTATTATATGATTAATGGTTTGTCTTTCCGTAGCCCAATCTGAATTCTTATCTTCGCTAGAATGCACTCCTGTACTGAAATGCTTCTTGTATTACATTTTACATACCTTTCTTTACAGTTTAGACCTCGTCATTACAGTCTCTCTCCCTGTTTATTCTCCGCGGGATGAGAATTTCTTTTTCGAGCTAGCCAATCAATCGGCTACCCAGCATTGGCCGGCTGGACACAGAAGCCTCACTCACACACTTAGCAGTCTAATTCCTCCGGGTTTGCATTGGATATATGGTGTGTAGGTGGAACTGCAAGTGGTGTAGCGTAAGTCACTTGCGGAGATGGTCAAGCACAGGCGTCTTATGGCTTCAGTCACTGAGACAGGCTAACCTGAATCGGATGCCGCCAACCACCTCCCCCATTCCATTCTGTCCACATAGTCCCGCACGGTTACCTTGCGTTTGCTACAAGTGAGGCACCTTTCACAGTTTTTACCATCGGATATACTCATGACCTTTCTGTGTTGAAATGAAGCGGTGCTTACTGCGTATACTTCAGCACAAAACCTAGCGCAGAGGTGTAGTGTCATACAACTACTCGTAGCTGTTCCGTCTGTTGGGATGTAAACCACGGCCATTTGAGGCAGGCCTCCGCGTAACTTTCCAATTTTTTGTTGGTCACCACGCTGCCTTTCCCCGCCACCTCAGATTTTCACATAATGCTGTACGAGTCGATCTGAAGTGCGGCGTACGAATAATTTGTCCGAGCCAGCGGAGTCGAAGATAGTTCACGCTAGACACACATTGGAAGTGCCATCCTTGAAAACCCGTTTTCGAACAACATCGTTTCCCATGTGTTGACTTCACCATGCACGGCGGCCAGACATGGATAATTTGGAGACGTCTTCCCCGCGTAATGTTTAGGCTTTGCAATTATATGGAGAAGTTGGCTGGACAGATTGAGGAGCGCATCCGTTCATACGTCAAAAGCGTCGGAGTCTTCGTCGTCGCGGGTGTCCAAGGGCCACAGTTGTCAGTTACCAGTCCCTTCGCCCAAAATTCCATCGACACGCAGTTACCAGATGTTACAATTCAGAACCACGTTAGACTGCGATCTCTGACACGTATTCTGCCCACAGTAAAATGAGAGCACGTGTCGGCGATAGCGCGTAGCTTTATCGAACACGAGCGAATGACACCATAATGAGACAGATAAGCAAGCAGTCACCCAATCGATTGTGTGAGTGACACGATTGGATCGTTCGGTGCCAATATAAAGGTGAGAGGGACACGCGTGCACGGGTAGACAGGTGACGTGCGGACAGCGGTAGACGCGGATGCCACACTGGAGTAGGGACAATCATTTACTAACTCCAACATCCTATCATCCGAAGCAGGCAAGGGTGCAGTGATCCTGTTTATGTGCACTGACTACATTAAACTGTCGTTCGTGTTCACTCTGATATCTGTATGTTTCTATACATTTGTTTGCATGAGTTTATATACAGAGCAGTATTCCCTCCACTTATCTCTGATGTACACCGTCCGTTCATTCTCCTTTCGGTCATATTAACTTCCACATGTAGATATGTTCATTCGCGGTATTACTCCCAACATGTCGTTTCGAGTGGGCACGTCGTGTGTTAGTGTCCTCTTTTATTACATTCCGTTTATTTAAGTCGTTGTGAATGTTGCAGCAGTTTAGTTGAAACTTTTGTCTTTCGTATTTCCGGTCGCGTTACCAGTACCCGGTCCAAAGGCGTAGTTTGGCGTATCAGAAGTTTAGATCAATGACCGACTTCTAACTAACGATTCGGAGGAGTTTTCCCAACTTCTACGGCGTCTTATTCGAGTTGCGCTTAACCTCATTATGGGTATCTTACTAGATTCGTCGAATGCTATAAGTGCGTAAAACAGACCATTCTCAAGAAAGGAACTTTTCCGTTTGCTATGGTTACATGAGAAGCCACCAATCTTTCTTCGGACAATATGATAGACAGCTGGCAGATCTCAGTTTCCAGAGTATTTCTCGCCAGGGCTGAAGATACACTGGTCTGCCAGCATTCAGCCATCCGGGTCGCCACCGAAAGTTTCTCTGACGTATTCCAGATCCTCTGTTATACGACTTGAGACTAACTGCCACTGCTAATGGCATCTGAGACACAGTGTAAACGCTAAACGATGCTGATTACCGGGTGCCTGTTGGTGAAGTGGATGTTTAACGTAACAGACTGGCACACGTCAACGACATCAGTCATATCCTGACATCGAAGTTACATCTCGAGTTACACAATCGCAGGGTCTTGTTCACTTTGATACTACCAACTTCTATCGTTCGTGGGTCATCCGGGAAGCCCTTATTCCAATTCTCACAGTTGATTCGTCCTGCTCATGAACCACCGACAGTGAAAACCGATGTTACACAGTAAAGTATCGCAATTAGGCCGCTCAAAAACAGTCATCTGTGTTGCTTTTCAACAGCTGAACTGAGAATTAGTTTACTGACGTATGAGTATGTGCTTCAGTACATTCTCACCCATCTACCCAGTAGTCCAGGGTCGTGGTCTTTGCAAGTGAAGCCCGAGTGGCCACTATCATGCATTGAACACCGCAATCACTTTCGAGTGGTGTCTCACTCTGCACATTCAGGATTCAGCAGCAAACCTGTCCGGCATGCATATATTTAGCAAGATCGGTCTGATTCAGACCTGTGGCCAGATTCAACTAGCCCATGAAGACTCCCGCAGACTGCGATCATATCGCTATTTGAACCTTACAAATTTTCACATTTTGTATGTGATGCATGCCTCAGACTGGATGTTGTTTACATGTGCCTGGATGTTGTCATTGTCCTTAGATCATGATGAGAAGGACATAGCGCTTGTCCACATACGCTATTCGACTGATTGTCGTTTTATGGGTTTATTGTCCACTCAACTGTGTACTCGTTCCGTATGTCTTATGTAGCCACGAACGAGCTCGAGCCTCTCTGACAAGGGGCGAACAATAGTAGGTGATCAATGACCCACATCAACGGTATACGCTTATCGTTGTTTCATTCTTAATTGTGTCCCTCTAACACAGCCGTCTTTGTTCAGAGCTTCCAGACAAAATGCATTCATCGAGTTGAAAATAGTTGTGGTTAATATAACCTCACTTTTACATTTTCACTAATCCACCATAACTGCGTTTACAGCTGGCGCATCAAAGTGGCCGTGGAGACAGCTCTGTATAGGCATCTCAGCGACACATTCGATCACAGTAGTTGCATTCAGGCAAGTCTTTCGGCCAGCCCACTTCATAAGGAAATTCAGTGCAAACTGTGCACATTTCTCAGGTGGTTCAGTGAAGTCCATCGTTTCAGCCTATCAAAAAAGCTCCTGATCTAGGGGTTTTCGGTTGGAGTGAGAAAGACGGTTTTCTCCTGTCGAGCAGTCTGAACATTATTCACACAAAGTTATGGTTGAGCGTCCAGATGTGACTGATCGGTCCTGCCTGACGTGAGGTTACTGGCGTTGTGGTTAACGCGCAAGTTTCACAAACACGAGGGTCGGAGTGCAAAGTCTGGCTCGATCACGGATATCCATTACTGATGGGTTCTAACAAGAGCAGAACTTGAGTCGAGTGTTTTCTCACGAATTAGGTCGACCGAAAGACTCATCTGAATACAACGACTGCGATCGAGTGTGGGTGGCGTTCACTTTGAAAGTTAAAAATCCCTGAAACTCAATGCAACCTTGTTACAGTGTTGAGGGATTTCACGTATTCCCACTGTTTTTCTTGCCTTTGCGGCTGTATTCTGATTGAATAGTATCTATGATGTACGGATGTGCAACCATGGCGAAAAACTCGTGATTCCTGAGTAACTTATACAAGTCAGATCAAACAATATTGTCCTTATATGTTTTACCCTACCACTACAGTTAGGGACTCATTTGGGGATGCGCTCTTCAGGGGAACACCTATGAAATCAGAGTGGTGTTATCGAGCGCTCGACGACCGGATACTCAGTGTACCTGTCTAACATTGCTTATTGATTCTGGTTAGCGGCTTACGAGATCAACTGTAAATTTTGCACAATGTCTCATTTCATACTCACTTCCTTCTGCGTACACCTGGGAGCTATTGACTTAAGACATGTACAGACTATAAGTTATTAGCCAACGCAAGCTTGATATACGGGCGCTGAATAATTTTACGTCTGCGTGTGATGCTTAACGAGTCGTTGCTCCACGAGGAATACACAGCAACTTAGAATTCTGCAACAATTCTAGACGAGGGATATCTACGATGGTGGCAGTTAAGCATCAGTGTGGGCCTCTGGTGTATTGCTTTTTATGATTATAACGATGGATTCGACCACGGTTATGAACCTTCGGTGTACTCTGAAACACCAAGATGGACTGCATAAAGGTTCCTTGTTCCTGTGCTTGCACTCCACTGCCAACTAACCTTCCATAATATCGGCTTCGTACTACGTTTGATCACTCCCCCCTCCGACTATCGAAGTGAGCTGTGTAACAGGACTAAACTGAACCACTCGTACTCTTCTCACTAGCTTCTGCCAATGAACCCATCGTGTAATGGGACGCACCTCCTGCTGGCCTTCTAGTTTGGAAGCTCCGTCATTTACTCCCTCGTTTACTTTTGAGTACAGATAACCGTCAATTATATGTTCCGATTCTGTTGGGAAGCTCTACGTTTAAACATTTGTTCGATCCAGTAGGTATGCTATGTGCTATCCCGAGCAGTAGAGAGTAGGATACATGCTTCTACCCTCGCTCACACTTCGGTTTCACACACCAAATATATATTATCTAACCGCTAACTCATTTCCAACCGGCCAGCTTGAGGCACTCTACTCTTCACGGGCAGTGTAGCTATCTTAATGTTCCACTGATCTGTCTGCGGTCCGTAAAATGGTTTCAGAAGTGATAGTTGCACGCTCTGCTAAGGCCACTGAGAAGTTCTTACAATAATTACCTTGTATGTTGGTTTTTACGCTATTTTCCCGTGCGGCGCACACACCTGGTTGAACCGGACGTCAAAGACCGATCCTCATCGCCTCCAGCCGACCCCGTGCTCATGTCATTTATATTGTATCACGAGACTGCCTGTGTAATCCACTGAACAAGGATTCGATGCCCGTTATCAATGGCTTTTTCATGTCACCCAGAGTTTCACGCACGCCTGTGATTTACGAATTAGTGTGTCACATACCATAACTTCCACAAAACAGCGTCAACAGATAACGAGCAACCTATTGGGACGCCATGTTCGTATAACTCGGCTTTTATCACACCTCCAATGCTGCCATTGACGTTATCATATTGTAAAGGAAGTGTGCTTACATTAGTTGAAAAATCGATTGGATGCGACAAGTTGAAATTGAGATGCCGACCATAACGTGTCGGTTTGCGGGACACAGAAACCTGAAATCTCTGGGGTGGTTGAAACGTAAGGTTTACAACTTGCGCTTAACGTTTTGTTATTCACGATCTGTTTTCCAGTAGCATGTTAAACACGACGCTCGTATTAAATTTTGGTGCGGATACGTTACAAAGTGTTTACATTAATCTCTCCTTAAATGTGGAAAAACTTAATGGATGTTAGTTAGTTTCCAATAGGTTCATACATCTTTCGGCGTATCACTGTGAACGCAGGTGTTTAACTTTATTGAACGAATGTTTCCATTCAAAATATCGGCTTCGAAGTGCTCGGCATCGTCAGTCGGATAAAATAGTAACGCCTCTATTGAACATCAATATAATCATGTGAATTCATCTGCAAGTCACACAAAACGTCTCCGTCGCTTCATACTGGACTTGATCTGCACGTTTTTGGGAGCTGTGATTACTGGGGTTTTCATTTTCTTGACCAACATACTAGCCTCAGAAGCACAACAACTGGAGTTCCAATTTCATTCCAGATGTGCGTTACTGGGTGTTCAATGCACTTTTATCATCTATCCACCACACTCACAGTGCACTCGTCGCGAAGCCTTAGGAGCGGTCGACAAAAGCGTCTATTTTGATCCTAAAATGTGACGTTCATGTTGAAAGCTAACACAAATTTTTGGACTGCATCAAATGGACGTCTATTTTGTGACCGGCAGGTAAGCCCATTAGCGATTTCAATGTGCGAAGTTACAGGGGTCAGGAGTGCGAATAATTCGAAGTGGTCCCTTAATGCGCATCAGAAGTATCACCTGGACACCAGGACAGAACTCCATATGGATTAGCACCTCTTTATGATCAATATTGATCATGTTATTGGTCCTTGCTCAGTACATGTGTAATAAAGACATTTACGACTGGGACACGCCTTCGGCGCGTATGTGCCCTAAATTAACGCTTCCCAGATATACGCAACTAATGTCAGACAAGAAGCAGGCATGCGAATAATTATGGGAGACCTAACGTACATTATACGGTAATCACAGAAGGTCTCGACCAATGCTAAACGGCAGTGATGCGCGAAAGCAGCTAGAGAGGTTAAGGATACGACCGCCGAGCGTGCGAGCAGGCTGGAAGTGTGTGCAGTACCAAAGGCGCACATAAGCCGACAAACGCAACTAAACGCGATGGCGTGCAGCAAGCGGACGGAAGGCAAAGATCCATGCGATCTTATGTACAATGTGAACTGGGGTATTGTGTAGGATTTTACACACCATACATCAAATAGACCGGGGTTGTTTTCAGGTTACTACACAGCCCCCTCCAGAAAAGTACTTCGAACGTGATCCTTCGATCTACCTGAGGACAAACTGCGGTCAGCCACCCTTGGCCTGATCTAGTTCGTGATGCACTAGCTTACGGTTGGTGCTGCAATCCCCAGACACTGCCGATCGAAGAGTACTAATGTTAACAGTTCCCAGCGAGCTCTTACTCGGGTGTCCTCTCCTACAGTGCCAGATGAATCGGGAGAGTAAAAAGCTTGCACGCCGAGGTCTTACGATGACCATATGGGTTGCATGATTATTCTCGAGTTGCAAACTTCGATGGACCCAGGGCGTTGGCACGTAAACGAAGGCAAAAAGGGTGAGTTTGCGCAGATACGTAAATAGCGAATTCATCTAACGACAGTGGATAGCGAGGACATGAATTGAATAGTTCTTCGTTATTTCAACAAATTGCGATTTTTTGATTCTGTAGAATCATTTAAGGTTTTTAGGTTTTCATTGATGAAACAGAACGAGACATAAATGCCAGTCCTCCATGAGAAGTTTAGGTTAGTGCGCCTTACGACCGAACGCGTTACGATGGGTGTTGTCGTCGTCGGAAAAGCTGTGGCGTCTTAAGGTAGCGATGCGCTTGTGCGAGGCTCTTTAGAGACAGCTACCGGCCTAGCCACGGAGGAACATTAGGAGCTTCCTCAGTACTTTCAAAGTAAGCTGGTTCCAAACGGTCAGCAATAACCGCTTGTCGAATACGCTGGAGTACATAGAAGTGGTTCTCTCGTTGGTGTACTTTGTATGGACCTTCGTAATGTGAACCATCCACTCCAACAAACACGCGGAGGTTTTGGGGGAAACAAATGTCTTGTGGCTCTACTTTCATATATCCGTTATACGGAGGCAGCGCATATACGAAGTGGGTCGCTGGGCGAAAGAATCATCATACTGAATTATTCTTTGGTGGACGAGAAATGATCACCAACGTGTCGCAAAAGATTTCGGCGCTGGAAACGTGAAGTTCGGCCTTGAGGACCGTGCGGATGCTAAGCAAAGCCATTGGCAAGGATTATGCCCAACGGATTACATCGACCGCGACGAGGGCTTCTTTCAACGTCGCTGAAGACGTTCGACCAGACAGTTTTGCAACCGGGTTTTATGGTGTTTACGATGGCATCCAAGCACGCCTAACGTTTCCGCGAAAAACAACCGCTCTCATATTGGGCGCCACCGTCTGTTGTAACCGTGGCCGGGCATCCGGGATGCTATCCAACGCTCAATAAGCGCATGCGGTAGTCTCTGAGCGGACGTCGTGTATAAGGACGGCTTCCGGCCATCGTGTGAAACGATCTGTCATCGTCAATATATAGGTCATAAGATTGAAAGAAGGCAAATGATCTGTAATGTCGATGTGGACGTGCGCGAAGGGTATCAGCCACTCGGGACCGACACATAGCAGTAAACCCTAAGTTGTTGAAAAGCCAAGGGAGATCGTCCTCACACGCCAAAATCATTTCGCATACCGAGCCAGAAGTACCTATTAGAAACAAGATTGGCTGTTGCCCACATGCTGGGGTGGGTAATCTCTGCAAGGTGTGGAACGCGTGAAGTCGTATCGCTAACGGCATTACTGAACGGGAGTGTCCAGCGGAAGTACCGCACAAAATCGTTCCAGGTGATGTTGGTAGCGGAAGGTCCGCGAAGCACAATGACGAAATTCTGGAAGAAGCACGGCAATCCCTTGCCGTGCGTTGTGCATCGGCCGCAACTCATAAGCCGGTGATGTGGCCGACAAATGCTGATACGCCAAACTGAGCATCAGTCACAACGTTGTCAGTGCCAGACACGTGTCGTACGTCTGTCGAAATCCAGGTGGCGCGTTTTGCGGGTTGAGTGGCACTCGGAACGATTACAGAAAGAGTATATCAATGGTTTGTGATCGGCAAAATTGGCGACCTTCGGCGATATATCTCAGGTGACGAACGGCCCAGTATAGACCCAGTAACTCGCGACCGAGCGTGCTGCACTTAGTTTCCGCGGATGATAAGCGTCTGAAGAAAAAATGGAAGTGGCCTCTTGAATCGACTGACAAGTTGCTGGAGTACGGCACCAACAATTGTGTCATGCGCCTACGGCTATAATAGTGATGGTGTCCGCGTCGATGTACTGCAGCACCACTTCGGTCGCTAGCGCGTATTTGATGCGGTCGACATCTCCTGACATCTCAACGCTGTCCCTGGAATGGTCACGGATCAGGTCGGTCAACGGTTGCATGAGCTGTGTGCAATGCAGAATAAATCGGTGGCAACAGTTCACTGAGCCGTTAAACCGATGGACAGCAGCGAATGTTGTAAGTTGGGAAAAGTCGTGAATCTTTTGTACCCTGTTGGTCAGCGGCCAGATGCTGTGCTGGTCGACATGGTACTCCATGAACCCAACTGCTGGCTGGCCGAAAGCGCGTTCATCCACGTTGACAGTGATGCTGTATGCTGCAGATTGTCCAAAGAGCAGTCGCAGATGATTCTGGTGCTCTCCCTCAGAGGAGTTTGCTACCAAAAGATTGTTGATATATGGGTGAATGAAGTTTTATCCACTTGTGGCATCGTTTTTGAAATGTATGGACGGTATTCCGGAAAACAAAAGACATACTCAGGAAATTGGACCAGCCGAATGCTGTAATTGTCGCTGTCTTCCGGATATCGTCGACGGCAACTTGGATTTGGCAATAAGCACAAGCCAGGTTGAACCATTGAGGCTGGCCATGATGTTCTGATTGGGCGGGGCAGGATACTTATCGGGCACCTTGGCGCTGCTGAGCGCGCAATAATTCCCACCTGACTTCTACGGCACCATATGAAGAGGCGAGTCTCAGGGGCTATTGAACGGGCGAGGGGTGTCAAGTTAGAGCATGTGCTCGAACTCAGGGCGTGCTGCCTTCAGTGTGGCCGTTTTTGAACGGCAGGCTTTAGCAAACACTGGCGTGCCAGTTGTGACGGTGTAGTGCCCTGGTGCACCAGTTACTGGCGGCAGCTCAGCTCGATGCCTGAACGTAGTGGGAGACTGCTCGCCAAGAGAGGCGTAAATACTTGTGATGACCGGACGGTACACGGGACGAATTGGAACCTCAGTGCATCTGCACCGCCAACGTTGCTGCAACCATCTTGGGCTGGGATGTCGACCGTAATTTGCAACTGGACTACCGCCAGTTGGCACTGGCAGGAGCCGCGCCTGGATCTCCTCTGGTATTGGAGCTGGCCTTAATTGGTCATAATGTTCCGTGAGTTCATTCACCGCTAGACTTATAGTATTGCGAAGCCTATGTACTGTGAGTGGCAATGGATGCACAATTACGAATAAGCCTTGCCACTGGCGATGGTGGTTTTGGTCAGTACAGCCAGACGTGATCTTCAGTGCGATGGGTTGGTCGGGTTTTCCGTATTGGCAGCATATGACATACTTCTTCCAAGAGGTGTAATGTTCCAGGTTATCAGTCACAGGAACAGCACACAATACGTCCAACGTTTGCGGATCGAAACACAAGGTTTGTCTCGCAAAGTAGAAAGGTCATGCGCCAACAAAAAAGTGTATTGACAACAACACCGATATATTCGGTTCCAGATTGTCTGAGAAGCCGGGTCGATCCTTCCGCAGTACTGTCGTAAATCCTTTCTTAAAATTGCACTCCGTGGCGGCTGATTGCTTATTGCTAACTGAAGCCGAGTACCTAAATAAGCTGGCTGCACTGCGGCCACTACTTGCGAGCCCGTCCGTACAATGGTGCCGTTGGCCGTTAATACTTAATGGTGAAACTTAGGCTGGACCACGCTACACTTCAGTCGGGCCGCCATGGCCGAAAGTCCGAGCATTTCCAACCGCCCGTAACAGCGACAACGCCGGTTTGCGCAGGAATTTGTCGCGTAATTCCTCATTAGATAACTTCAAGCACAAATGGTCCTAAATCTGACAGTCTTTTATCCGCTGGGAAAGCTGTGGAAATGTTTCCATTGCCAGCTCCCGCAGTTGACGAGGGAAGGAATCCACTGATGCCAACGGTTGCTGGCGCTTGGCGTAAAACTTTCCGTGTTGAATTGGCGTCAAGTCTGCGCGCCCGATTTTCCATCGCAAGATTCTCCACATGACCTCAGGCGGTGAATCTGCAGGCATACCAGTGGCACGAAATTGTTTCACAGCCCCACACATCAAAAAACTGTGTAGGTGGAAGCTGTGATGCCTGTGGTTCGCCGCTGATAAGTAAATTCTGACTTTAAGCTCCAAATCTTCAGTCATCATCGGGATTGTGAAGAGCTGGCAAGTGTATGGACTGTTACACCGGGCAACACAGTTTATTCAGCTTACTGGTGGTTCTGGTCTACATCAAGGGCACAGTGAAATCTGGTTTGGTATTCGCCCCATTAGCACGTGGTAGGGTGGCGATGGGTTCCAGGTATGGTCACGGTGGGGCATGATGCTGTAACGCATTTTTGTGGATTCTCGTTCAAATATCCTCCTGTGAGCACTGAAGCACTCTTATATGCTGTTTGTCCTCCTACCTATTGCCCGTCTGATTTTTCTCAACGCACTTCCTACTTTTCCCGTTTCTACTCCTCAGCGTTTATGTGTGCTAAATGTAACGTGAACCGGCTGTTTCCACCTTGAGTGCTTGTAACAAATGACAGACAAAATTGTGGCAATTCGGAGGCACGGGGGAGAGCATGCCTTCCAAGTGCGGGTTCAAACAATAGTGCTGTAAAAGACAACACGAACAAGTGACCCGAAGGCTCAGTAATCTATGCATACGACTTACGCGAACGAAAACCAAAACGGCACAAATAAAACGGTGCTCCAAATTCTCTACAAACCGGCTGGTGTTCATGTTGCCAAGGGACAGTGTGTCTGCGGACCCTGTGTCTGTTTCCGCGGAGGTTCCTTGTCTATACCAAAGTAGCACGTTTTTTTGCACCCTCCGCTTTTCTCATGGCTGCAGCGTTTTGTATGGCATTTTGTACTCTATAGTTTTCACTGTTCTTCGCCCTTTCAGCCCTCCTCCAGCTCACGTGCACATGCTATGCTCAAACCAAGTTAATCGATTCACCAGATAATCAATAGTACACGGTTTATTTCCCAGGGTCACGAGTCTTGTGCTTGCTCTGCATTCCGTGTCGCTCTAATAAAGGTTTCGAGAGACTTAAAGTCCAACGGAACCAACCATTCAATTCAGCAAGAATCTTTTTGAAGCAACATTGCAGATCGTATCCATTGGATACCTTATTCAGTGAGACTCTAATCCAACGCAATTTCACGAAATACTGCGTGTCGGTTCCCATTATTTACGTCACTTTCCGGCTCCGTCTTCATACTCTTTCTTTATGGTGTTCAGACCCACTACGTAGCAGTTCCCTTTTTATTTCGGTGCTTCTTTTATCATCTTGACACAGTTGTTATATCCTGGCACTTCTTACTTTTCATTATGACAGCGTTACCAATTTATAACATGCGAGCCGGTCGTTTCTACCATGAATGCCCGTAACACTTGCAAAACAACTTCGGGACGACGTGGAACCGAAGGGTAACAGCGTTTGTCCGAACTAAGGGTTCCAACAACAGTCCTGCAGAGGGAACAAACACAAGTAAACATGAGCCAAAGGCCCAATAAACCATGTAAACGGCTTGCACAAACGTAACCCTCGGCGGCACCAACAACACAGCAGCACGCTCCGTCACGCAAATAAAATTCAACACACGCGCGCTCGCTGTTTGCTTGCGGTTTACACGCTGGTTCGAGTCTGGTGGCTCAAATTACCCAGACCCAATCAGTTCGCCGTTCCGATGTCTGGCGGTTTTCTTCTGACCTAAGAGGCAGTCATTGGACACATGATGCAACACCGCTACCGGGGGTTACAGTAGGTACTGAGAACAGAGTAAATTAATGATCTGCCGGAACAGAGAAAATTACTTATCTACCAGTGTGAATCCGTCATCAATTTAAAAGGGTCCTAAGAACAACACCTGATAATCTTAAAGGAAGTTTGTCACAGTGGTCGATAACTCTACTAGAAATGTCCGGGGTCGATGTTTGTAAAGCTTCTTGTTGTAACGCCTTTGACTGTTACCAACCACTGAAGTGAAGAATTGCTGCACAAGTTCTGCAGTTGAGAAAAAGTGTGTAAGGATTGGGTCATCACGGAACCTTTGAAATTCAGATGGATATAGAACAAGGAGTTCGGAGAAAGACCCGTAAGAGAGATGCCGTAAGCCAGTGACCATTTTGATCGACACTCGCTGGACACGTTCAATGGCGAATGCGTCCTTGCTCAAACTTTATTATCATACTCTAGCAGCGGTTTCATATAGACTCCATAAAGCGTTTGAAAAACATACGTCTATGTGGGGCAAGGCTCCTTCTCTCACCCCGAGTCATACATTCATTTTTGCGGCAATATGGTGGTGGTAAGAGAAGGATAAGCCAGTCAAAAGCCGAATCCATGTCTTCCTTGAGGCACATTTTTGCAATAACTATTGCACTTTGTGCACTGCGTATCACGAATAAGTTTCAGGATTCCCCTTCGATTGATATTTGCATGCAATTGTTGTCGTTTGAAGGGAAACTCCAGTCATCCCACCAGCACCCAATACGGCCATGTTAAAGTAGCATTGCCTTGGGATCACAAACGACTCAGTTTTATGAGTCGTCAGCACAAAAGATGGCGTTGCCAGAAGTAAGCTCGGGAAGGTCATAAATATACATCGGAAACAACAGAGGATCAAGTAGGGATCCTCGAGGACCTTTCGCGGAGGCCGTGAAGGGAGAACAAAGGCCCCAGCCGATTTTCGCTCTGGAAGTCCTGCTACCACGAAAGGAAGTGATCCAGCGGATAATCTCAGCTTAGATCCCATATGTGTTCCGAGCATTCAAGATGAAACGGCCGACCCGCGTTCCAAGATTTTGCGATCCTGCCTGTAAGGGAGGTGTGCCAAGATAAAAGAAATTTCAGCGATAAAAAGACAAGGGCCAGGATAAAACAGGAAGGATCAGATTGGAGAAAAGATCGTCGGGATAAAAATAAATGGAAATAGTGAAGTTCCAAGAAAACATGTGAAGGGCCTGCAGACACTATATCCCTTTGCAGCATGAACACAAGCCGTCTTGCAGAGTGTTTGAAACATCGTGGACTGTGCTTTACCAAAAGAGGAGTTGTTTAACGTGCAGCGAAAATCAGCAAACGCACGAATTGAATTTGAACTGTACAACAGTGTGTTGCGCTGCATGTAACCGGTAGATCGTATGTCTCCGTAGTCTGTAAGGCGAAAACAACCTTCGAGTCAATGAAGTTGTTACAACTTTGTTCCAATCCGTGAAAATCGTTGAATGCTGCTACTGGAAATGCCGATGTTTTCTTTATAATAATGATAATGGGATACTTCTCGACGCATTTGTGAGAAACATGCTCAGGAGAACGTGATCAACGTACAGATTTTCAAGCATAGGCATATTTGAACACCAAATTTGTAAATTCTACAATGAGTCGGCTATGTGAATGGAGCAAAAAACACATTATATGAAGAAAAAATTCAATTTTAAGCCGAAAACTTTGAGCTACATACTTTTGAGACGATAGTACCTGGAATCTGCACAATTCGATAGGACAGTTGATTTGTTACATCAATTTGGACTCCATATGATGATCACTGGCCTAATGCTCAAGTTCGTACCGAAAAAAGGGTATTTGGAGAATGGGTTGGCGGAGAATTTGATTAGTATTCCATGTAGATAGTCCCGGCAAAGGGTGCAGAAAATTCTTTTATGATGGGGGTGAGGTGGAGACGCATATACTTTCGCGGGGAACGGATGGATCTCTCGACCGGACGTCATTCTTTGTTCAAATTCCAAAGAATTTTGAGGAGCTCGCGATATGCGCAACCATTGCGGAATTTTGAGTGTCCGGGTAGGGTGGGATGTTTCCTCGTGCGGGATATATCAGTGAGACCAAGAATGGAGAGCGGAATCACGCGATAAACGAGAGAACGTAAAATTGATTATGTGAGCTATGACGAACAATGGAACATGTGATATTCTGGCATAATCTTCTATGTGACCTTAATAGCAATGTGTTAATTGATGACATATACCATAAGCGAACAGCTGTTATCAAATGACACGAGAAGAGATCGACTATAAGCTTTCCCTAGTATACGATTACTGCCGGATTTAAATGTCAATTATCCCTGTACGGCCGGTATATAGAATGAGAACAATGTTTGGCAATACCGAGGAGTTACCTGTTGGTCTATCAGGGATGAAAAAGGAAGAGTTGCGACTGAAGGTTATCATGAAGTCATGAGACGAACATGTTGAGTTTTTGTTTTACAAACAACTTTAGGATGTTCAGCTTTTGCATGGTGATTTACAACACAGACGCACAAGCTACCAGTAAGTGTGGGGTGAGTGTGTACCGGAATGTTTGGGTTGTTACTAACAGGCATGTGTATTGACAATTATACGTGTTGACTATAAACACGTTTTCCTGTTCGTTGGCAAGTCCGAAATACATTTATCCTGAAATCGGTAGTTTTGATCGGTTCGAGGGGTGCGTGACGTAACATTACTCAACACAGAGGGTTTTTCGACAGATTTTATTAGGTTTGATTTCAAAGATAACATACTCAGACAAGTAGAGCTTGGAAATGCACATGACGTTTGTCATTGTTAGAAAATATTCTGAGCTTCCTTTGAATGGATGTTTATTTATACTGGCTCCAATTGCACATGGGTGTTTGTTCCAAATGTAGGAATATTTTACTAGGAAAGAATTCGAACGCGGTTTTTCCGAGATTTAAGACCTGTGAAGGTGAAGTCCTCGTGTCTGAGGTTATACTTCGACCTGTGTTGTAAGTGAGTCGCGAAGCTGACGGTGAATTTATTGCTTTAGACCAGATTGTACATGAGTGCAAAGTTAGGCTTGGGTAGCCGTAACCAAAGTGGCTCAATCGCAATCGCCTGCCAGCGTTCTCTGTAGCTCGGAAAAGATGGATAACCCAGTAACCTTTTTGTGCATGTACGTTGGAGGCTTTCCAGTGTTATCTTATCAGACTTGCGCAGGTAGCGTAGGCAGGTAGTTTGCGGCATTTCAGTGGTATAGCGATCAACGGGAAAATACTGAACAGTTGCATTTCAAGTTATTTCGGAGAATTAACTACCGAACAAAATGAAGATTGATGTCTTCGACGTTATAACACATGCTTTCCTTGAATTTAAATGCAACTGGCCAAAAAACGAATCTGCTTCAACTCTGCGCATACTACTTAGGTCATCCTCCAAATTTCGCCACCCTCTTCGAGCTACTGCGGTTACTTACGATATCCAATATCCCCTTTGAGTTGTCCGACACTCAGAGAGAAGCCTTTGTACGTATGAAGTACACGATTGTCTCCATTCCCGTTGTCAGTATTTTTGACGAATCCTGTAGTACTTTCATTTCAATAGATGTCTCCTAAGTTGATCTAGGAGCTGCTTCTTCTCAAATGCAAAATGGACAAAAATTATCGTATGCGCATCACGAACTCTCTCTTTCTCTGGTACGGAATGTAAATATTCAACCGGCGAAAAAAGAAGCTTCAGCGTGTGTCTGGGCGTGTGAGAAGTGCCATATGTACCTTTTCAGTAGACACTGCACACTGAGAACTGATCATTGTTGTATACTCGTCGAGGCCGCCTGTGTGCCCCACACTCGTGCCAAGGCTCAAATCGCGTTCTGATTGGTCGCGGCTTCAACGAACAACGGCTCACTTGTCCACGCACTTTAAAACGACCCGAACGTTTGTAAATGCAACAGTACAGTATGCACTTCTACTGAGCCACTTGTTTTCACTACGGTTGTTATCGTCTGGAAGGCATGCGGCGGGTGATGCTCGAATACAGATGCAACAATCATGCAGCAATGACGACAGTTTTCAGCAAAGGTACTTAATGCCATAGACCATTGCGGATCCGTCAGTGGCATGCCACACTATTGAATTACAGCGTCTCAATTAAATATAGACGTGGTTTAGAAAATCGAGTGGCCCACGCCATTCCGCGCATACCCTTGCCTATACAAACTGGTGCAGACGACATGAATATATTCGAAATGGTGGCTGCTATTGATGACTTGGCAATTCGTACGGTAACCAGAGAGCGATTGCGAGAGCACACGCAAGTGTACGATGAACTCCAGCGATTGGAGCAATACATTTCTACTGGAAGGCCTGGTGTCAAAAAATCACAGACGATCCAAAATGCTGTTACCGCTCGCGAGAGGAGCTTTTTGCGTTGAGCGTCTGCGCCATGCGTGGATCACGGCCTGTCCCACCATCTGGTTTAAAACGTGATACTGTGCTGTGTGCTGGCGGGGGACGTCCTGGAATCACGCGGAATCTTTGTCGTGCTATCAAATGGTATTGTTGGCCACGAATGTTTTCCTCAATCGAGACTCTTGTCAATGATTGCATCCCTGGTCAAAATGCTGATAAATCAATCACAACTATAGACAAACCTACCAAGCTCCTTCGGAGGGAGAATTACCGAAAGACCTATGCCAAGTCGGCAAAAACTGTCACTCGGAACATTTTTTCTCTTGAAGGATCAGTCACACATCGAATAGCAAACAAGCTTTCCATTACCGATCTCCATAAGGCACACCCTCGGACCCGGTATATACGAGTTGGATAACGATCAACGTCAATTCTTTACTGGACGATTTACCCTGGGAGCCATTTTGCTCGTGCTTATGGAGCAACCCGTTGCAAACCCCCCTCAAACCCTCGTCGCTCATCACGGGCTTCGAAATCGGTCGACCGTTTTACCTACGTCCAGTTCGAAGCTGGCCGAGAGGGAGTGATGTTGTGTGTTTTTACGTTCATCACAAAGCCAGAAATTCACCTCATCTGATTGGCTACTAACGTTCGCGTGACACGTCGCGACTACGATTGTTTTGATTCTAACTCGTTCACTAACTTAATGTCCTCTGTGTACGCCAACTGGGTAAATTGCATGCATACTAGTTTATGCTTATCATCTCTGCCTTGCGTTCCGATTTACGACATAAGAGGAGAGTGCTCGATGAAACAAATTGTGTAAGACGATGTATGTTTCCTAACCCCATTGCTTGACGACCATTAGTGGGATACTGTCTTGTGCTGGATGGACTGAAGGTTTATTGGTAGCTTACTGTGAACGGATAGTTCGAGCATCAATCAGACCGTCGCTCAAAACTTTATCTGTTTTCGACGGCGGGTAATGAGGCTTTTTCTACGCTAAACGGAGCAGAACAAGTGTGGGTTGAAGACTTCGCATATTGCAACGATGTCATCAGCAACCGTTCTGTCTTTGAGAGTAATAACTTTTATAGCAGGTTCCCTCATGGAATTTCTCCATCTCATCAGCTGCACTAGTTTTGTGCATCTGTGCTCTCTCTCTTTGTTTCCATGACGGAGTTGCGTCTGACGTTCCGTGTTCAAACATTCTGCTCGTTTCCATCACTTGGTGTTCGTATATACCTCGACTAAGCATTTTATATTTGTCAGTCTCTTTCGCGGTAAGGATTCTTCTTTGTACATACCAGCTGACGCGTTTTGACTTTATAAGGGCCAGAAAGTCGATACAAAATTTCAGATGTTTTATACAGTCCCCGGCAGCTAGGTTTGGGTCTGATATGAGAAAGAATATGTTCTAATTCAAGGATTCAAGCAGAGAGAAGAGGGTATCCCAATCAGCGCGTTTGAACAGACAGTAGAACACAACTGTCGATTTGGTAGCTACATTGAAATCAAACTGACATTTGATGACATTGCGGCCGCTTCCCAGATATTATTGTAGAATAGGTATCTCCGCAGACGAGATACCTATGGTGAGTGTGAGATCCAATACATGCCTCTGCCTGATGGGTGTTAGGACATGTTGGTTCCAACCATTCATTTAATTGCATGGATGGAATTCGGCCTGTTTAGCTGGATCAGAGATTCTTGTCTAGGAGATATTAGGTACGTTAAAGTCACCACCTATTAGTTTGTGTTCGCAAGGCACTTTTGACACTTGATCCATGATCTCTGCAAGGTAGGTCAGATGACTGCTGACAGCATTAGGCTGTTTGTAGACACATCCTGTAAGTAGATCACGAGAACTGATAAAGACCAATAACCACAACGAGCCCTCGATTTATGAAGAATAGACTCCTCAGGTATTATTGCGGAGAATCACTCTTTTGGATAACATAATGCACCCACCAGTTTGTCCTGTAAGACACCGCCTGCAAAACATGATACCCTACGGTGCTACTTTGACTTTGTAGTATCAGGGGAGCACCACATCTCAGTCACGAGGATGATATGGAGGTTGGAAAAGAAGATGAGGGATTTAAAAATGCTCATCTTGCTTAATCAAGATCTTACGCTCATGAGTAATAAATCAATGAAATTCTTTTCGTCGGGCAAAACATTTGAACTGCTGAAGAACTTCGTGACAGATGGTACAGTGGGTGGCCAAATATCATGTGGAAAGGCCTGATCTAAGGAATGTACTAACTTTCTCCGCACATTCGAGTGGGTGTCGCAAAAATTTGACTCCAGAATAGAAAGTGCTGGAAAAGTGTCAATGTGGTAGGATGACTGAGTGGGACATGAGGAGAGGTGCAAAATGGTGGTGGACGAACTATCGTGGGGTGCGCTAAAAAGAACTGGTCTGGCTGACGTTTGAGTTGGTAATTAAATCAGGTGACGACATGCTAGCCGGGGTATACACATGAAGAAGATGGTCCCTAGTAGCATGGAGCTGTTGGGTAATGTATGGAAACCGTGAAACCCAGTACAGTTGTAGGTTGGCTTGAAAGAAGTGGAGAGCAAATTTTGCGATTTCATCCGCAAAGCCTTGTTCTATAAAATGTAGTTCTTAGGGCAAGATTCATAGCGCTTATAAAGTAATTCTGATTTACACCTATATTGCAAATCAAGAATATTATTCTCTGGTGTGCATCTTACAGGTCTTACTGTTGCGTTAAAGCCTTTCTGTTGTTATTTACAGATACTCCAAGCAATCGAGAGAAATGCCTATGGTAAGAAGTAGATGTCTGTGGCCATGCAGTGGTGTCAGTATCAGGGTTTTTCAGATGCTCCTCCAGTGCTCTGGGTAGCTTTGGATGCCCCAGATCTAGGACTGTTTCCAGTCAACGTCTCGGTCAGCGGAGAGTCTTGGAGGAGTAGATGATGCTTTTAGCAATAATCATGAGTTTCACTAATGAAAAGCGCCTGGCGTCATCAGAGGTAGACGTTATTTGTTTCTCAGTTTCCGTCTGGACAGGCAACACAACGGCGTTTTCAGTTGCAACTGATTAATTTAAAGAACTCTTGGAGCATCCAAGATCAGCAGTCGGATCAACAGGATTACTGACTGTGTTACGCAAGTTCTTCTTTTCTCGGGAAGTGTTGGCTCGTAATATTCATATTTGGAGCGGCGTTTTGTCGGCAAACATCTTTATGGGCCTAAACTTTGTGCCACACCTGATTTACTTCTGTTTTCTGAGGAATACTTTTGTTACCAGTCCACTTGTAAACTGCAGCAGCAATGGACGGTCTTTTTACTGCACTTTCTTGCAAAGTCTCAGGCAGTAGCACTTGCTTTTTTCCATCGTACTGGCTTTGAGTGGGACTCTTTACACGTACCACAAAGGTATCCTATCAAGTACGTTAAACCCCACCATTTGGCTTGCACAACGTAACCAATCATGCGATTCTGTCCCAGCGGCCACGAGGTCTTTATGATTAGGGGTAATCTGGTGATGGATGTTACTTTAAATGTTTAGAATGCCAACTATCTGATCTGCCTGGCGCAAAATTTCAGTATGCTCCTCGTATGTACTGTGTAGTTTCGCTATTCCAGCCTCTAATTCATTCATTGTTCTAGCTTGATTCACGAATACATTATTGATAGAAATTGAACGTGGCTTGGCCTTCTTCCTTTTATGCGGTATGCTAGGGCTTGCTGTTGAGATTATTGGCCCTACTGACACCAGTTAGGGAATCAGTCAGATGTGAGTTGGGGTTGTTTAGGGGAATTTTAAGGATTTTTTACCAGTGTATCGATTGATGAAAGTATTTCCAATCCCCTGTGCACCAGTGTACTTCATATTTATATAATACATCGGATTCATGACACGAAGGAATGACATTCAGATCGAGGAAGCAATCGTACGGATAAACCCCTTCTTTTCTTAGCCGAACCATAAACGTTTCAGTTATTCACCCGCGCCTCGTTCAAATTCACATCCCGCTAGACTCCTGTTTTTTTGTAGAGTTTGTCGGGATTGTAATTATGTCTGAGCGGTATGACGGTGACGCTGGAATAAGAGACACTACTTTATTCATCATCGCCCTAGTGGTTTTCCGAATCGTTAGTCAGTCGCTCCACCATTCATCGAAATGTGCAGCGTTCACTTGCCCAACTTAATCGAAATGTACAAGAATCCTCGGAGAAGGTTGACGTTTACCAATTTTCTCCATCCATTGTGGCGTCCGTACCGGGGTGCATATCACAACCGCTTTCTGAAGGCAAGATAAACCTTCATAATCAAAACGACTGATTTCAGGTATGCTGGACGGCTTAACAAGAACTGGTGTGCAGGATCCGGAAGCTAGTCTTCCTAACTCTAGCGTTTTCGACCGCCATCGGGAATGGACAATTTCCAGCAACACTTGAAAAGTGCGGGTGAAACGACATTTACACATGTGGGGGGAAAGAATACCCGAGTTACCTAGTGGTGCCCCAAATTTTTCGTTGAGACCGAGAAGTTTGCCGATACCTGAAGCTTATCCAGGCGATTATGCTCATTGGTTAAGAGCGCTGCGAATGCTGTTCTACGCAACCGGCTATAGCATGTGACTTCCGTAAGAATCCAACTCAATATTGGTGGTCTATCACCTCGGATGCAGGAAAGTTCCCAGCATGGTCTTTGATCTGTTGCCTGAATGAGCCGACCTTAATCGAGCATATTGTATTTGGTGTGAATGGGGAAAGGAACGAAACATAAGACGTCAGCGTATATCTTTTACATGATGTGCTATGCAATGGCATAATGACTAACAATGTTTTGGTCACGGTCTGGTTGAAAGCGATAATCTGTGGTACACCCGCTCGCTCGTGTATTAAACAGGTACACGGACACGGTGTATACTATGGCTGTGATAAGTGCAGTCAGCGAGGAGTATACCGCGAACGGAAATTAACATATATGTCTCAAAGTGGTTCTCTTTGAACAAACGCATCTTTCCGATCGAGTTTGCAAACAATAAGGATGACGTGATTCAAGGGTATATGACCGTCGCCCTCCGTAAGCGCGTGTTACCTGTCAGCCTGTTATGGGTTTTAACATGAAGTCGGTTTTCAATTGCGTTGAGTTGCAAACACCACGAGTCATATTCAATCTTCGTATCACTTGGCATGACGACGAGATTGGAAACGATACGCTTCAATGTTCCTGTTAAATCAGCGGGAGAAACGAAATATGCGTCCTAGTATCCTAGTCTTACGCACGGTCTGGGCTGGATATATATGTATATATATAT
>QNGE01001288.1:58551-81017 GCA_008508345.1 Paragonimus westermani | reverse complement strand
AACGGCACTAGCACACAACGACCATAACTATTGTTGGTATCATCGTACTTTCGGCCACCGAGCAAAGAAGTGCACTCAGCCCTGCACATTCACAACTTTACCGACCGCACAGGGAAACCCAGTGGCCGGCCAGTGATGGCGACGGCTGTGCCTGATGTCTCCTTCAAATGTCGCCTTTTCTACATCCCAGACAGATCCACAGGCCACAACTTCCCAATCGACACCAGCGCTCAGGTAAGCGTAATTCCAGCACTATAGGCGACCGCCAGCGTTGTGAGCACATTTTATCCTTACAAGCCGCTAAAGGAACCCCGATACAGACATAGGGTTGACGTTCGTTCATTCTAGACCTCGGACTACGACGTCAGTTCCGTTGACTAGCCACGCACGCACCACGATAAGTGGAGCGATGCAGAACAACCTGCGGCTGCATACGCTGAGCTCTCCCTAGTTTTTTATCTCTTTTTATTTTGCTCACTGACAGTAGGATGGACGAGTACCAATGGACTCTATCTCAAATGAGGTTGGAACCATGGTCCTTGAATGAGTATGTGGCACCTGCCCTACTTGATGTTTCAATCACCATGAAGGCACTTGCCCACTAAACTGCACAGCTAGAGAGGTATCGGTGAAAATTAAAGGGAAAGCTCTCACAGAAAATTATCTCAAACCATGCTAGCCAAATCCGTATAACATCTTCGGACACTGATTATTACAAACCCCTTACTCAAGAGCAAGATGTGCGTCAAGGAAACCAAAGAACCAGTGGGCGTTTCGGTAACCTTGCCAGCCATGCTCATCCCCGAGACCGGGGTGGTTCTGTAGTCTGTCACCGCCTGCCTGAGAAGCGTGCATTTTGACTGCTTTCGACAGGAGGTGTTGAGACACAAAGAGTGGGCTGGAACTAAATCACAAATTGTGGCGACGGTAGATTGAGGTAGTAGTTTTCGATCCAGAAATGTTCACTTAAAGTCTCGTGCTTGTAGCATAACACAAAGGTGCGGTTTCCATAGATGTTTCCCCAACGATCGACGCCCCAAGCACCGGCATGTCTGTTGAGGGCACCTGAAACCGACAAAAATGATTCTCCGTGTTACCTGTCAAAGAACACACCAAAAGGCCCCAAAAAATATTCTTACTCCCAAGAACTCGGATCCAAGGCAGCACGTTGGCCTCGCATTCTATGATTCACAAAACTTTGCTCTGGTCCGTCCCACTGGTTATTGCTATCGGTGCTCCGTACCGACGCACACATCGTCTCTTTTTGAACCCTGCAAGCAGTAGGCAACATTTCTGTGGATAAGAACTTCTAAATACCCTCTCGAAAAGCGGATTTCAGCGGAAGGTCAGAAGCGGCTGCGACAACAATAATGCCGGTCAAGAGTCTTATGAGGTCGCTGGTGCACACAGACGGTGACGCCAGACACGTAGCCTCAAATTAGGGCCTACAGAACGAAAAAACAGACCGTGTTAATCTCAGCCACCCGTTCCAATATTGCGCCTCGCTTCCCAAGCGCCTCCTAAAATTCATCTTTCACTTTTTCCGTGAAACCATACGAGGATGTAGCTTTGGGATGCATGTGTACCCACTGTCAGGGGCGGCTCAATAAATTACTGTAAGTCTGACAGTTCATGACACGTGAGTCCAAAGGTTTGATTTCAGGGAGACCTGGGATACAGCTGACATCAGTGACGGTGAGCTGACCGGCCCTAGTTATTCATTTTACCCAGCCGACTGCGCCCGAGGAAGAGTCAGGGTTCTGTAATTCTGCTTTAGAGCTGTCTCCCAAAACTCGGTTATTGGTGGACTTCACTCTTCTAATAGAAGTGATGCTTTGTGGTTTCGGCGAGAACTGTGTGGCCAGTACTCACTCATATTGGGGAGGTGTTTATCGTCCATCATCATTCGACATTTACCACGACAACAAACATCTTGTTAACCTAGACGACTTCATGGAACTGAAACGTCTTATGTGCCTGTGAATCACGGGTGAATTTCATGCACCTATTATGTGCCTCCTTCTGCAGACGTGCAAGTAGTTGCACACGGCGAATGTTTGCTCCTATTCTAACGACCCATCCATCCTTCGATTAACCAAGGTCATTTGACCTGAACCATTTTCAGCGTTGTTCAACGCACTGGAATTTTCCACGCAACTCTCACTTGACGCGATTTTGATTGTCGTCGGGTGCGCAGTGGCCCACGTCCCGCTCCTCTTCTTTCTTCCCTTAGTTGCGGCTGTTGGTTCCAGATTAGACTGGAACTAACTGTTATTCACATTTCTTACATAGCTGAAAATTGAAGGTTTGTTTCCAAACTCTAACGCCATGTTTCAGTTCGATGTCTGATGATATAACGTTTCGAAAGCTCTTCAAGCAAGGAGTTTAAAACTGTTAGCGAGGAGGGTCGAGGGTATAACCACTTGTCCACTACACCGTTAGTAACAACCCAAACATTCCGGTACACACTCACCCCACACTTACTGGTAGCTTGTGCGTCTGTGTTGTAAATCACCATGCAAAAGCTGAACATCCTAAAGTTGTTTGTAAAACAAAAACTCAACATGTTCGTCTCATGACTTCATGATAACCTTCAGTCGCAACTCTTCCTTTTTCATCCCTGATAGACCAACAGGTAACTCCTCGGTATTGCCAAACATTGTTCTCATTCTATATACCGGCCGTAACCGACTGGATCCGGGAACCTTGGGCCGTTGCCTCGAACCCGTGTATCAATCTCTGAATCACTTAATCGTGTTATTTATAATGGCTGTTCGCTTATGTTATGTATTTCATCATTTAACACAATGTTATTAACGTCACATAGAAGGTTATGCCTGAATATCACATGTTCCATTGTTAGTCATAGCTCACATAATCAGTTTCACGTTCTCTCGTTTATCGCGTGATTCCGCTCTCCATTCTTGGTTTCACTGATATGTCCCGCGCGAGAAAAACTTCCAGCCAGCTTGGACACTTAAAATTTCTAACTGGTTAGGCATATCGCGAGCTCCTCAAAATTCTTTGGAATTTGAGCGAAGGATGACGGCTGGTGAGGAAGTCCATGCGTTTCCCGCGAAAGTATATGCGTCCCCACATCGCACACATCATGAAAACACTTTCTGCACCTATTCCCAAGACTATGTACATGAAATAGTGATCGCAATATTTGCCAATACATCCTTCCATAATCCAACCACTTATTATTGCACGAATTTGAGCATTAGGCCAGTGATTTGACGCGCACACGAATCGAATTTGAGTTGTGTGACAAGGCGTGCTGCTGTCTTGTTGGTGCCGTTTTAGCTTTTGTTGTGTAAGTTGTGTGCATGGCTTACAGGGCCTTCAGCTCATGCTTGTTTGTACTGTTCCTCTTTTCAGGACTGTTGCTCAAACCCCTACTTTGGAAGAACGCTGTCCCCTGGTGCGTCCACGTTGCCCTAATGTTGGTCCGCGAAGTCACGGGCATACAACGTAAAGTCGGCTGGCCTACATGTTACAAGTTTTCACCTTGTGGTGTCCCAGTTGATGTAACAAATCAATCATTTAATTGATTCTGCAGATCCCAAGTGCTCCCCTCTCAGAAGTATGTAGCTCAATGTTTTCTGCCTGAAATTGAATTTCCTTCTCGTTTTGTCTCTCTTGTTGCTCTATTCTCATAGCTGACTCATCGTGCAATTTACAAATTTGTTCACATGTGTATATGCTTAGATATCTCCACGTTGGTCACGCTCTCCTGAGCGTAGCTCTCACAAATTCGTCGAGAAATATATGGCTATTATTATTAGTATATGCCCATCATTCGATCACTGTTTGAACTTCCTCTGTGGGATGAAAACACAGTCTGCTTCATCTTTGGACCACATTAGGCGGGCGCCAAGTCGTCGGCAGGCGTTGGTATCCATCAAGTCCCGAATTTGGAGTTTGAAGCTGATCCATAGAAGGAGTGGAAATCCCCGATGGACGCGGTCACCGAGAGACTTTGGTTAAGGAGGATTGCAATACCCTCCTTTCCCCCGAATGGAGCTTACACAATCGCGGTGCATCCTGAGGCATTCAGTTCACCATCACATGTCTGCCGAAAGTCAGGTCTCCGCTAGATGAAGAATGCGGAGGTTTACATCATAAGACATCCGTCTGGTTTCTGGTGATTTATTAAATTAGTTGGGACAGCTGGTATCTACGCACTTGAAGGCTGTTTCTTCTTTTAATTGTGAGAGAAATAAAACAGAGATGCCGGGATGTGCTTGCGGAAAGACGGCAGTAAGTCAGGAAGGATTTGAGGGCGGCAGAATTGCGGCGATCGCATCCCCCTGATCGGCGGCATTGGACAACATTTAGAAGATGTGGCGGGCCTCTCGCCCCGGTTCGTGCAAGAAAGACTGCCACCGTATGATGCGCGACCTGCCTCTGGTGGTCTACGATTGCCTCCCTTTCAGCTACACCACCTTCCAGAGAGTTGGGAAGACGATTGGAAGCTTTCTAACCGTGGAAGGTTGCTTAGATAGTCAGACAGGAGCTGGCATCACTCGGATGACACTCGTTTTCACTTGGCAAGCCATCCGAAGTAGACTTTGGGAAAAAGTTTACTAATTGGCATGAAGAATGTGGAAGTTGAAGGCATGAGGGATGGCAAGGGAATGATCCCTTCTTCGGTTCGCTCCCACCTGATTCCTGGATTCTGTGGATGGTGGATCAGGAAGGGCTCCAGAACTAACGCACTCTCCTGGAGATTCCAACGGAGTACGAAATAAAATCGACTGAATTCACCGCTCATCAATACTCCGACACAATATGAGGTCTAACAACGGCCAATGCAAACGTCGCGGTGATGACACCGTATCACAATGTTGCGCTTTCCGTTCTTCGCCCATTTCTTTGGTCTGTATTGCACCAATTATCTTACAGTTATTGACTGCGTGCCAATACCACCAGCCCATAGCAGACTGTAATTTCTTTAACACTCGTTTACACGTATCGATTCAGCTTTTTCGCGTCATGAACAGGAAAAACTTACTGAGCCAGTAAGAGGTGTTCTTCTTCTTACTTGCGTGAAAAGTTCCAATTCAAGCACGATTTTCAGGGCCACATGAGGTCCCTAATTTCCAGTATTGCGAGAAACACCTGAGGTGGGGGTCCATGACCCGTGCTTCCAACTCAATCCCAGGGTTCAATTTCAGTACCCTAGTTTTGACTATTTGACGACGCCTTTCTCGTTTTTCAAGCGCAGTCAACTGGAACGCCCGCGCCGTTGGATTATGCGGGATTTCAGTGAAAATTTATACCGAACGCTGCCTTGGTGTTTGGCTCGATGGCTGAGGCAACGAATAGGCCGGGCTAGTTTTAAAAGTTAGGGACGTAGTGTACTGGCGATAGCCGGGTTGGTTAGGTTCTGGAGGATAGACGTACCCGAGAACCGCCTGGCCTGTTTGCTAGGGGAGAATGTAGCAAGGAACGGTTCCCCTACACCACCCTTTACTTGCGGGAAGCTCAGCTTTTTTGGGTTGGTTGCAGCCCCCCGTGCCTCTAGCGCAGTCGGCGCCACTACCATTTTTGACTCAACGAGTGAGGGAAAGGCGAGAGCCAAATATTGGCCATGTGGTTTGAAGGTCCTTTCAAGGGGATTTTTGTTTTCATAAATTTTTGAAGATAATATAATCTCTGTTTAAACAAATTACCCAAAGTTTGTCAACTGTAACTAAGCCATGCGAATAGGGTACTTGAAATGGTTTGCAAAATTGCATGAAATACTAGTCTGGGGTTGAAAATTGTCCACCACTTTTACAAGGACAGACTATCGAAGGTGTTTGTTGACTTTCTAACTTTGCTCAAATGTGTCCGCTTTTCTTTCCGACTTATAGTGCGTGATCCCCTGTCCCGAGGATGATAAATTTCGCAACCTTCGGAGATATCGATGAAATGCAAATTTACTATCATGCAGTGCTGGTGTTGTATTTAAGCATGAATGCTACCATATTTGGTGGTTGAACATATATCACAACGTCGCTAGCTTCATTGTCTTTACCAGCTTTATACTTTTTCATTCTTCCTGCAAGACTTACGGTGGAGCAGAGTAGAGGTTAAGCCTTGAAGCAATACATGAACGACGTCACCAATCACCACTAACCCTATCGCTCACCCCACCTTCTGTGATTGGAATTTATGTGCCGGCTTTCCAACATGCGCAGTTTCCGTACCACACCTTTCTGTTCTACCCATGTGCACATCAGGATTTGAATAAGGAGGCACATTGCTCCTTAACAGAATTTGGGAGCCAATGCTTGTCTGTCCAACTGTGAGCTATGTGGTAACCTCTTGTTGCTTTTATTTACTTTCCAGAAACAGCACAGCAGATGACAATAGAATGGCTGACTTTTAGATCATCTACTGGCGCCCCCACATGAAACTTTACCTAAGAGTATCGTTATTGGCACCGCATGATATGTTAGTTGGTTACATGGCGCGTGAGTTGCTTTTTATCTTATTTCGAAGTGATGACAAATCAGTTCTTTTGTCACTCGAGCCATATGCAACCGTATTAGCATCTGACAGTTTCTCATTAAACCAGAAAGTAGATCTGATGGTTAGAAGTGCAAAAATATCCATGCGAAACTGCATCCGGGATTCTGCGCTCCGGATGTGTGACTACTTCAAATGCGCTAGGCCCGGGTGAAATAGGTAAAAACAGTTAGCATCTATGGTGGATTGTTTTTGCAAAAATGTTGGGAAATTTTTTTCGTCAGCAAACTAGTACTTTTGGTACATATGTGATGTGTTTCAGTCTCTTCACCAATACTGTTTACTCTTAGTTAATGAACTGCATGTACTTTGCATAAACTTTTGAGCTCAATATTTTGAGAAATATTAAAACCGGTATTTGAGACAAACTGATCGCTGTCCATTCGGTACGACCTTCTAGATTGAAATCTTCGCAAGCTTCAGTCGCCACCTGGAATGCCAACATATAAATCGGACGCAAAATTACTGAAAAACGGAGTGGTTTGGTTTCGACAGTTTATCATTTTGACATCTTATGTGGAGCACGATGTGAAAGCAGTTCAGTGGAGGATCACCAATTCACACAAATCCCCCGAACTACGCAAAAATGAGCATTTCTTTAAGATGGCAAATGTGTTCTATCATGAAAATCCATAAAAAAAGCATCTTCACGATACACGATGGTTTACGATGGCCAACGTGATTCATTATAGGGCAAAAATGCGCAACACTTTTCTATACAAAGGTATGGATTCGAACAAGTTTCAAATATAACCGATTTCTCCTCTCGCAACACAGTTATGACATCCAGGGTAATCCATGTATTTGCCTCGAAATGTGTCTTACTATTTCAGGAAAATACTGAGCAATCTCTTTTTGCACCCAATTGTTGGTTTCCAATTCGTTTCGACCTTAAAACTTCATACGGCCGAACTACACAGTTGTCACCTTAATTTCCTTTTTATGCTTGATTCTCGTAAACCTCGAATTTGAGAGCTGGTTGAGAACCAAATTTGGTGAGGCCGCCTGGCTTATGGCAACTTTATTACCTATGTTGTGCCCTCAGACAGTGTTTTGGAATATGCTAGCTGTGACATACGTCAAGGCTAACTTAAAAGGCACGCCTCTTGATCAACGCCTAGAATAGAAGGATTGGCTCAAATGTCTGCCTAAACCAAACGCACAGTCCAGCATCGACCACAAAATACACCAGCTAACTATCAACGCAGTTTCAGCTCTGTCGTGTCCACCAAGGTGTCTGTGTCTACAGTAAACCCCAGAGACGCCGCATCTGTTGTCGTCAGCTCAGCGGTCGGCCTTAAGGCCAGATCAAATACCGCAAACAAAAGCACGACTCGGAACTAACCTTCAGTTCTAATAAACACAAAGTCCGATAAAAATACTTCACATCATTTTCCACATGAATTCAGGAGCACATAGACTTAATGAAGTCATCTCTAACCAATCAAAGCAACATTGATTTGTCCACTCCATAAGTCCTTCCCAATAGCGGTCAAGAAGCACCAAAAAGAGTGCCTTCATTGATAATTCCTCCCAAAGGGATGGAAGTGTAAGATATTCCTAGAATACCAATTTCCAACCATCCTCTAAAAGTGGGGAACTTCAGAAGCACGCAGGCAGCTATCTGCCACGCCAGGTACCCTGTATGATCGCTGGTTTGCGCTCAACAGTACTGCTCTTGCATTCGCACCCGAAAGACCCTCATAGCAGTTTGGCTGAACAAATTATGTTCAACCCCGTTACCGTGCATAATCTCAACCCCCACGTGAGATGTCATCTCCTAAGCTTCTCCTCACACACCCCTTACCATAGTCTCACATCAGGCGGGGTAGCAGCTTCTATACTTACTGAGCGACCTGCTCGAATGTCGTCAGTACCCTGCGGGAGACCAGACATTTGGTCCATGGCACTCAACTCATACCATTTACAGACAACTGGCTTACAGATAACATTTATGAGAGTACACCGACTGTCTCCGAGTACCCGGTTTGCAAAGGTCGCTTCATCCGAGCGGGATGAAACGCTCCTCAGTCTTCCATAACCAATCTTTTGACACTCATGCTCACCGACCTTCACTAACTTGAAAAATGTGATCATCTGTGGCTTACATTGACACTGATAGGCTTTACTTGAGTTTCCACATCGCTCACCACTCCTGGTGACGGCGCTGCACTTGCGAGCCTAGAAAACTTGTCGTCTGTTTAGCACGGAAATGTTCCGTACAACTAAAGGAAGTCCGTCACCAATGCCCCACTAGGGCAGTAAAGGTGGATTCCCAACCCCCTTGTCGATGTTGATGAGAGAAAAATATGGAAGGGGAATTCCAATGCCTTAATGCGACATATGTGCGGTCAGACTGCCTCTCTTCTGGACTTAGATGTTCTTGGGAAGACCAGCCTGGCGGACACAGCGGTCGTCAATCCAGCATTCGGAAATTGAGAGGAAACACTACGGATTCATGTTCCTATATGGTACTGGTTACCGTAAACAACAAAAACGTCCATATTTGAAATTTTCGAACTGGAATTTGGGCTGCCTAAGAGGCTACTGCCTTCCGCTATTCACTGAACGAGGTTGCGTGGACCAGAGCTATCTCGCTTTTCAGAACGTAGGTTAGGGACTGACGGGTTGCAAGGAAGGCGTAAACCGCGCGCTCCTCCTCTTGTCCATCTTTCGCCGGACGGAATACGCCACCGCTTCAATTACTCGCGAATCACTAACGCATAGCACAATCGGAGAACTCAAGCGATTTCCGCATGCATGTGGGAAAACCATGAACGCGGTGAACTCGTAAAGGAAAATATCCCATTAAGAGCTTGTTTAACTGGAACTTTTAATTGCGCGCGCTCGCCGACTGAGAAGGACGAGCCTTCACCTCTTCGTTTGCAACTGCCTGGCGGTTAGTCCTATCCCAACCCTACGGATATTGCCGAGTTATTCGACTACTGATATTCGATGGCATCCAACGTAGCGCCGCCGAATTCTTCTGCTACTCTAATGCCAGGAGGCTGTTAACAGCCACGGCCGACGGCTGGTTTTCCCCTTCTAGTTGTCGAAGACCTTTTATTTAGGATTAATTCAGACAGTGTCAAGGGTCCACCAGGAATCATATCATTGTCAACACAAAAGCAGCCGTTAGTTTGATGGTTTTTATGTACAGGATGGTGAAGCATACACTCTGGAATGGCATTCTTTTTGGCGCATGAAAAGCAACCACAGCCACCATTATATTCCAGGAGAGTTACTACACTCTTCGTTTGGAAACCGGCTAGTTAGTCTTGTTGGCATTCCACATCAGGCAATGGAGTATTTTGCAGAGTGAAATTGACAATAGGTATATCCAGTTGTTGCCAAAGCAGATTATTACGATAATGGCGTTGATCTCGTCCACCTTGGCTACGCCAAATATTTTGAGCGGGTAAACCACTCCTTGTCGACCAAAGTTGACCTCCTTTAGTGGATGCAGCCGTGAGTTATTAACCAGCATTAACTCGTACGTATCACTTTGGCATTATTCAGTTGTGAGACAGCGTCGGTGGTGTGTCGGTGGTTGTATCCATTTCCTGGTCTCGTTGCTTATATTCACCAGTGATCTACCCCGTTTGGGTTCGCCTCTGTAGCTGCTGTTTGCGGATGACGTCGGAAAATGGCCTCTACGCATTGTTGGTAAGCAATTATTCTCAATTCCAGCCCCCCAGTGCAATCAAGGAAAACCATGGCATGTAACCATCCTTTTGGTAAAGCGACTGCTTGCCAGCAGAAGATGAATTATCCAAAGTCGTCACCATCTACTTCCATCCGCCAGCCATTGAACCCACCCAACTGACCTCGAACGAAACAAATTGAAATGAACGCGGGTAAGTGCAGAGTTATATATTTACATGCAAAGCTACATTCCAAGTGTTTCGCCAGTTGTCCAGGGCATTCTAATCTGCGGCCAACAATGTGGTTTTGTTAAACTGACATCCGTTTTTGCTGCGAACAATCTATCGATACCCACTTTTATCGACTGACTTCTCCGTGCTCGATGTCCAGGGTCTCTTATTTGAATTCAGTCCTTATTATGTAACGAAACCAGACGTGACCCATTTTTGGATCTTGAGGCAAGCAGCCCCTGGTTTGATACTGCCCTCCCTTAACCTGGTTAAAAAGTCACTTTGGACTGACGCTGATCCGGGGACGCGAGTGGTGCGGTTATCTCTCCTGACAGTCTGAGTGAGCCCAAGGAAAATGACCGTACGCCTAGTGCCACCTTTTAAATTTTACGAAAATCTTGAAACATGTCCCGCGTGGCCCTTTCTTGCCCTAGCTGGCATCTTACAGCTTCCGAAGAGACGTTCCCTACTGGATTGCATCCCACCTTGATAACAGAACTTTCAGAGTAAAAAATGGATCAGACGATCCTTCTTCTCCGATAACCACTGGAGTTCCTCAATTATCTATACGTGGTCCACTGTTGTTTTTATTACACATAAATGATCCCACCTACATTATCTTTATGTTGACGAGCTGAAAATCTGACATTCTCGTGATCCTACTGCACAACGGTTTGACCTTACCGGAATTAAGCTAAGGTCAGATAGCCGGGGATTGATATGCACGATGGTACCTCTTCGCAAACAGCGACTCACCTATCTTAGTGGGCGACCGTCTTGAATGTCACCACCCAAAAACATGTCCGAATGAGCCGGTGACATTGTTGAGACCCTTCACATTCAGCTTCACACCACAGTTGTAAGAGACGAATGGAGGTCTAACAGAGGTTTGGGTAAAACACAGCACTACGAACATTGGGCGACAAATCACCCAGTAAAATTCGTGGCCCCAGTGAACTGGGTTATGCATATACAGGATGACAAAGAAGTGTTTGTTCACCGTGAAGCAATTTCAGGCGATATTTTGACCAAGCGAAAGTCAGAACCAGCCAAATTTTTAAATCAATTGGAAAAACGAAGTCTCAGAGAAGCGCTTGGCGAACTGTTGGTCACCTTGCTTTTCACGGAAGTGTTGCAAGTGCTATATTACGTGCCGATATATTAGTGCGAGTGTTTGTTATTCTGAACTATCGGCGGAATAAAAACACGGGAGTGTGAAGCCCATATAGTTGGGTTACCACAAAGACGCAGTGAGCGTTCAAACTCATAGCTGCTTCCCCGTCCAGTCGATATGAGTTGCGGAAACTGTTGACGAGGAGCACATGGGCAAAGTCAAGATCACACTCAAGACACACGTTCATGACATATTATACTGGCCTCCTTCAGTTTTGTCGAGAGACACTCCAACGAAACTTTTATAGCCGTAAGTCTGCTTGATACGTCCTCCAATATACAACGACGTTTGTGAAATAAGTTGTTTCCGTTTGTCACGCTTGCACCCATCCGACAAACAAACGTATCCATGAGATGAAGACTAAACGGTTATGGCTGAACCGGTACAAGCGAGAGCCACTGTTATCATCGGAGAAATAAGTAGCAAGAGTGTGGAACATTAACCGTCTGAAAAGTGTGTTGAGATGCCTATAACTGACAAGCTACGTTCAAACGCAGTCAGAACTCAATGAAATAGTCAATACACAAGTAGACAATGGTAAGGTGGGATATATTGCTCATGTTCACACTGTCCCATATGGACTGTAGATAGAAACAACCATGTAATTACGTCTGGTGCAGCGGTTTTTACATATAACTTCTCGTAGACCGGTTTCTATCTGAAACATTGACCGGGAAACAGATCGAACACATAATTCAGACAGATAACAAAGCACTAATGAGTAATCGGGAATTTTGTTTATTTTTCAAGCCGACCATCACTCACATTTGATCGCAGCTTTTGCATTCAGAGGGAAGTTCCATCCAGCCTCTTTCGAGAAGTAGATAAATTCGCAAAGGCGGTGGCATAGCTTTCGTTGCAATTCACCTCGGTGTTGCGTGTGAATTGTAATGCGAATGCAATGTAGTCGGGAGTTACAAACTTATTGATATTTCCCGAAACACGCAGAATTGGGCGTTTCCATAAGGGGGAACATATATTCTACCATCAAAATTCTGACGGAAGTATTTTCAAGAGACGGAGGCGATCACGGAGGTCAACATGATACATTCATCAGAAAGAAGCTAAACATTTTTCTTAACAAGCGCGCCAACATGAGCTATTCTGAGGCATGGCTGGTTTTCCCATTGCAGCACAACTATTATAGTCGACGATAGTTGTTCTTTCGCCTTGATATACGCATTTTAATGGGTGACGAATAATTAGAAAATCCCTTTTCCCGCCCAAGTGTACCTTTCCAGCTCATTTTGACTTTGCAAAACCGTATCTACGAACGGCACGGTCACCCCTGATAGAAGTGACATATTTCTGTACATAATCTATAGAAAATAAGTTGTGCGTTAATAGCATTTCAGTGTTCTTCCGGTGGATATGAATAATGCCGCAGTTGTTTGCTCGATTCTATCCTTTTTCTGAATATGGCCTCTCGTAAAAACTTGAAGCGTGAATCATATTATTGCAACTTTTATGGGTGTGTATCGCGAAGCTAGATTCATGCACTTTGGATCGTATGCTCAAAGCCTCCTCAGCTTTATGTTAACGAGAACCAGATATGGCAACTAGAAAAACGGGAGTCCGCAAACGAAACCTGTTTTACTGATTTGTTTAATGTGCAAAACCAAATTTTGGCGCAACAAGTGATGGCGCTAGGGAGTTGGACGTGATGGAACCTTCAGCATAACTGTAAACCAACCACCGAGGATTACGATTATTAACGTGAGCACCAGCTGACCTTCAGAATGCAGATAGACTGGTTGGGCAGCGTTCCCGAAGACATTAGTGAATGTAGCCTGCAGTAGTGAAGATGACGCAGATTCGTTATACTGCCCCGAATAAAGCTCCGCTACCCACGCACGACACATTGGCTTCAACCTCAGTGAATTGCCGTAAGTGCGCGTTTACTCGGTAATGTGAACAGGTGCGATGGTACCAGCAAGGCGGCTGCCACATCGCAGCGAGTTTAAAAGTTGGGGGATGTCAAAGGGGGTCTCTTCACATGTGTTAAAAATAGTATATCTCCGTAATTAATGAACACTGCAGAAGTGAAAAATAACATCCTTGAAGTACTCTCCCTGAGCCGTGCATTGGAATGTGCGAAACAATTTAACTGCACCTATGTTCCCAGATATAAGCAAAAAATCCATCCACTTCCACACCCACCTCAGAGAGAGTAATGAAGCAGTCTCCGGTTTTCATTCGAGGATTTCCGCAAGAAATTAGTGCGAATTGTTGTGAAAATGTTGTGAACCTTGAATGAGTTTAAACAAATATGACTAAGTTTAATGCAAGAATATATACTTTTGAATTCTCAAAATGAATCAATGGGGTTAATTCCAACACTCCGCTAATTACTCACCCAATACCGAAGGGAGTCGTCGCAGAGTGCCACACTGATATCTATATGTACACAAATAGGCGTATGTATACATATTTTTTTTTGATATTTCGAAGTGTTCGTTCATATGTTTACACAAAAGCCTGGAGGTGTGTGCACATTGCACAATGAGAAAATCAAGCTTCACTGTCATCCGATGTGTTCATAGGCGGCTCGGTTTAATTTTTCGTGGCTACGCGGTCCAAAGTAAAGGAGAAGTTTCCCCTTTCGTGCCCACTAAAAATGTGTGCGTACTGCCCAATAACACACTGGATGAACATCGAGCGCGAATGTCTCATTAGGCAACTGGTCATCCTAGATGGAGATGGGAAAAGATCACCTTCGTCTGGAATGTGGAAGGAATTAACAAAATTAAAAGTTACATGCGTACTCAAATGAAGCGTGAAATAATGTGATCCCGCGTGTAGAAATTTATTTCCTGTACATATATATATATTGTACTGAGATCACCTTCGACGTCCCCGAAATTCTAAAATCCGTGCGACGTGAGGGTTGCCTTGCCAGTACCACCGCGCCGGTTCACATTACCTTGTGAATGTAAATTTACTACATAACACTAGCATCAAAGTTAGTGGGCCGGCATAGGTATCGCAGTTTTGCTCGTAGCTGTATGATGAATCCGCATCATCTCTACTGCTGTAGGTTACACTCACTAGGATAACAATGTTGAGCTATCACCGCGAGGAACGCCGCTTAACCGATCTAACGCTTGTTTGAATTCTGAAGGTCGACTGAAATTTTCCGTCAACGCACTCTTCCTCTCCGGCGGCTGCTGTGTGGTTGTGCTCAGGGTGCTTTCGTGTCCAGCTCCCTAGCACCCCTTAACTTTCACTTTGAAGTCTGTTGTGAACGGTGAGTAAATCAACAAATAAAGTTTGTTTGCAGATTCATCGTTTCCTCCCTGCGACTTCCGATTCAAGGTAGCACAAAGTTGGGGAAACCTTGGGCGTACACATTCAGGAACCAGCACTACAATATATATTTCCACATGTTTACATGTATATGAAGGAAATGAGTTCATGTGTGTATATATGAGCACGTATGTAAATACATCTATGTATGTATACGCATGTATACTTATATGTACAAACATGAAATTGTGTGATTCCACACAACTATATATCTCCTCTGTGCATATGTACATATATGTGAACATTTGTACAAAGTATTGTACATATATGTAAGTATATATATGTAAGCATGTAGGTAATGTATACACATTATACAACATACAGTATGTACATATTTATGGTACGCATATGTTGTATATATGCAACACGTTTGTACTATATATGCATATGCAAACAAATGCTTGTTGATATAAATATATGTGCTTAATTATGCTTACATATGATGAACGTCTATTCTTGGGATATATAGTAGGCGTACCAACCTGAAAATCGTGTGATTGCACGAAGTTTAGCCTTTTGATCTGGATGATTCAGGATAATTTATATCTTTAGTCTGCGGAGCCACAACTTATCAGAAGATTGAATAAAAATCGCTTTCTGGGGAGTGTAGTCCGCTACGTACATTCTACTCATTCGTACTTCGTACACCGCACGGGCGACCTGGCGGCACTTCTAATCCTCCGTGCTCCCTGGAGCTTGTAGTTGACCATGAAGTGCCAATGAAAAAGCTTACGCAAGTCTTTCGTTGGAATCCCCGAATGTCATCCACAGGCTCTTCAAACTTCGAGTGCTTCACCTTGAATATTCTTCTAAACGTGTTTTCGCCGTTCACAGTCATGTTCATTCGACGTGCGAAACTGATTTACCGGTAACCGACCATTTAAATACTGTGATGTTAAGTGTTTTTAGCTTGACTGAGATAGGGTGTTCTCATATGACTTGGAACTGTCAATTTAATCATTTTTCTGCCATTTCAGATCACATTCATTTCGCTGGAGTCCCCCAATTATTCGCGTACGAAAGGAACGTCACTCCCGAAAGTGAGGGGAGCCGGTTTCCCTTCATACCTGGGAAGAAGTAATTCGGACAGCAGAATTTTTTGATTTGTTGATGGATAAATCTGTTAGCGAATTAATTAACACCAGAATATACGCACGTATTAACAGCACATAATTAATTTCTTCTACATAAAAGTGAAATCATTTACTCAGAACCAAAAGCGATGCAGAGACTTCTATGGACATATTATAACTATATACATACTGCGATTATATAATAATAGCTGTACGTATATCTCTATCTATATGCACACATATGTAGACCTATAGGCCGATATATGAATGGAGATATATTATCCGACCATATATAATCCCATATTTATAAGTGTTTACACATATATGATATCCATATGCAGACGTTCCTCTGTATTGTAACACGTACCTGTCCATATATATAAACTGGTAAGCTCAAAACTCCGTGCCTCCCTGAATGTGCCTTCAGGGTGAGTGGCACTGGGATAAGCGTATGTAAAGTTGTGCGAGACAAAGTTTAATGTGTCACGACTTGTACATTTTTAGCGAGATTATCCGTGACATTTTACTCGGACCCAATATACCCTTCGTTTAATCGAATTTTCAGAAATTTCTGTGTGAAAGGAAAATGATTGTCGGAAGGGATAACGAAAGGAAACTCCTTTCAGAGCGTAATTGAAGAAGCGGACGGTTTATTAGTGCGGCGTAAAATGTGCGCTTCCGCTTCTCCTTTGTTCCACCTGTGCTATCTCTCAGTGTTAAGTTTCAATACTGTGGGTTCATATTTATGTCAGCGTTGACTGACTAAAACTTGGTGTTTGTCTTACCCTGAAAAACTACAGATGAACCGTTTCACATCCGCCTAGTTATCCCAGGATCATGCATGGACTTGAGTTTATCCGACGATAGCTAAAACGCCTAATTGTACATCTTGTAATTCGGTGCTTGTTTCGCGATACATAGTTCCACACCTGGTGTTACACATTTCTAATGAGGTCTGCAAAGTGATGGTAGTAAGAGGGTTGGGCTGCATCCACCTTGTGTGTCTGATGTAGAAATAATAGACATCCTGCTACTTCTGTGGCTAACACTTTAGCTCATGCAACGGGTGCAACACCCCCTGATCCACCGTTTTTAGTCAGTAAGGCATAAAACGTAAGCGTTACGGACACAATACCATATACGTCAGTTGCTTCTGGAGCAAAGTCGAACAGTGTCACGTCGTTCGTTCGGGAGGCACTCATATATACCATCGCTAACGACCCGATAAAAGCACCTAAGAAAACACGACAGAATATCGGGGTTCTCTGCTCAGTCCCATCTAAACAGCCCAGCCTTATTGTCTGGGACAGATGCTTTGAGGATGGCGTAAGGTCCGCGAAATTCTGTAGGAATACCAACATCGCTGCTACTCAACCATGAGTGCCTCTATTAAGAAGGATTTTGGAATTGGTCAGAATCAGCCGGAGTGTGCCATGAGTTGCTTAGAACTCCTCGACGAGCGCGACCGAGAGTGCTGGGGAGGTATTTTCACCAAAGTGTGCAAAAATCCGTGGGTCGCGAACTTTATCAAGAGGTTAGTGAGGAACGTGGACTGGGAGTACGCCGGAAAACTTCATTCAACGAATTTGTTGCCTTCCTCATTTAGTCCGACAGAGAACGTTCTCCTGGTGGCACATAAGCTGCAGAAATACTCGGACCCGGGTGTGTCCGGATAAACCACGGGCGCAATACCAGGGGGCGAAAACTCGTTGAGAGGGAATCTGGGACCACTGATGGATTTCGCAATGTTATCATTATGCGCATCTCCGATTATTTGAACGACAACCTGGAGCACGACAGGAGTCATTTTGTGTCCTGTCGGCTACATTTGACTTTGCTAACGTTTGAGCGCAACGTATCACCCGGATCCCGCGCCCAAAGCAAGAACGGGGTGAAACTCGGTCGTGACTTCTCAAAGTCATTGTCGCCTAGCGACAGGTGGCATGGCACATACTGAAATGTTTCCGCTACCCATGTCACACTATCCCCGGCCGGATTCTGTTTCATCCCGATCGTTTCAAGGAGGAAGGGTGTTCATTAACAGCTAATCGCCGCATGCATATCAATCGCTTTGTGGCGCCTACTGAGATGTTCACCCCAAGAATTTTACTTCAACCGGCACCTGTTGGGTGAGTGACTTCCACCGTGGTTACACTGTGAATGATCTACCTCGTTCAAATGCTCATTCGTCTACCACTAACTCTGCGAAGTACACGTGCACAAATGCGCAAAGTTTGGTAAACAAACTATCAGTGCTTCCGTGAAGCCCCAGGATGTTGCTATAACAGAATTAAGGCTCAACGCTTCTTGTCCAGATTCTGAGCTCACCTAAAAGAATGTGGTTCTATTCCGAGCTAACAGAACTGAAATCTATGTCCATGCTTCTCTTCAGGCACTCCCCTGTAACGATTGGGTACTTGCTGAATTCAGATATATATACGGAGCTGTTTTTGTCAATCACATCTCATCTCCCCTTCTTTTTTCTTCTCCCTCCCCCTAAACAGTTTGTTTTCTTGATGGTTGTGCGCCAGTCAAACACCAATGAGAGCCACAGATGTACTGCTGTCTATGAAGATGATGCGGTTTCGGAAACACTTTGGTGCTTGATTCGCTCATATGATTCCAATCGTTAGCTTACAGTGTGTTTTATCATTCTCCAACTTCTGATAGTCCGGAAGATGAGCATGTTACGCGTCTTGAAAATTTTACCCACCTTAGGATTTTCCCACATCATCTTAATGAATGGCTTCAACTTAGTTGAATTAGCTTTTCAATGTTCCTCTACGCAGGCGTTGAAAATTCTGTCTGCCTGATTTTTCCACACAGCTAGCATTGAGCTTTACGGGGCATGTCTCTGGTTTCATTCGGTGGTGTTGGCCAACAATCTGCCTCAACTGGGCCATAGTTTCACCAACGAAGAGCCGCTGGCTAGTAACCTTGAAATTGCCGCACCACTCAGACCAAGCGATCACGCATTCGTCTTACCATACTTAATTTATGACAGGAACCTCATCTACTCAATTGTTGGTAATCGGAGAAACGTTCGTAAAAGTGATGTGTAGGAAGTACGTGGCTACTTGGTAAAGCAGCTACAGGTAAACTTCATTCCTCATTCACTCCGCCGATGATCTCCGTGAGAAACCATCTACCGTTCTTTCCGCAGACGCGAGTGAATGTACACCACTGACAGGAACCACAAGGAACAAGCCCCCAAGTTATCTGCAGTGTCACACACTCAAACTTATTCTGAAGACGCGGTGTGGTTGGAGGCGCCATCGATCATCAGGGTGTGAATTTGACCAGAAAATGTACGTTACTTCAAAAAGTTGCGGTATGCGGCTGATTTGAGAAGATCTGTTCCAATGTCAGCGACGTCTTGCCCAACACTACCGATTATCCAAATAGACTTCAAATTTGCAGCATCATATCGCAAGGTTAAAGATAGGGTTCCTCAATACTTAGGTTTATCAGGCTGTAATAGCCCGATACCAGCACTGCCGATTTCCTCTCCGAACGTTACGTTTGCGCAGCCTTCTTCAAATCCTCAGTTTCGCGTTGACACTGAAACTGATGGTACTTTCACTGTGAGTACTTCTACGGAGGTGGCGTTGGCCAAACTCTGATATTTTGGGGACAGCTACCCTGACCCCAACGTTATGTCTCTTAAAGCCTTGTATGAAACGTCGGACCAAATTGCGGCTAATTTGGCTTACAGTTTACGCAATCCATCTGTTAAGGAATAGTACCAAATGGCTGAAAACTGTCGAATATCACACTCGTTTTCAAGGGTGGCTGGCGTATCTGTCTACATTACAGACTAGGCATGTGAAAAGTTTATGGATGCTCGTATGTGACTCGCTTTGCAAGTGTCTCAACTCCCTTGATCTCTCTTGCCTGACAAACAGCACGGTCTTCGCAAGGGTCGTTCTTGATGACAAACGCCGATCAGTAGACCAAAGCTGTTGATGAGGGCAATGACATTAATGTCGTGTGCGCCAACTTTGCTAAGACATTTGACCGGATGGACAGTGCTGTTTTGATCGGCAGGCCTTCTTCTTATGGGTATAGCACAACCTCCTTTAGTGGCCCGAGTAATACCTTGTCAATCATCTTCATAGGGTGCGGGTAAACGGCACATCCTACACCTACAAGCCTGGCCCCAGTGGGTAGCTCTACGGTTCGCTTCTTGCAACCCTTCTACTTTTAATATTCATCAACGACCATCCTCTTTTAACCACCTCCCCGCCATTGCCGCTTGTTAACGGCGTCGAAGTTGGGCGCATCGTAAACACCACTAACAGTTCTCTTATCCTACGAAAGCACCTTACTATTACATCCGATTTTCTTGAGTTAGCCGACTGAACTTTATTGCTGGCAAGTGTAAAGTTACGCGCACTCGCAGCTCTCTGAATACCACGTTTTATCTCGAGGGATACTAGCTTCAAACAGCTCTTATCGAGAAGGAATTAGGAACTATTGTTTCACACTCTCCATCAATCTCTCTCGGCGTTGATGTGAACACGAAGAAGGCTAATAATAATAATAATAATAATAATAATAATAATAATAATAATAATAATAATAATAATAATAAAGTCTTTACAGCTAGTTTTTGTCCCGGTGTTTGGTTCGACTGCGTCTGGAGAATGGAGCTGTGATCTGGCCATCACATTTCCAAAAGGACATATTCCTCCCTAAATTGGTACAGCGTAGTGCCACCAAGTCAAGCCGGGACGTGAAAACTGAGCCGCATGAAGAAAGACTGACATCTAGGAACATGTACTGTTCGAAATATCGTCGGTTTAGAGGTAACTTAGTGTTAGCGTTTATGGTCATCCATACCGATGGGTGTTTAACAGGGGAAACGGGGTGACGCTAAGAGGTCACCCCTTGCAACTAAAGGCCCGAAACAAAAGACTTGAATGCGGCAAACCTTTCACCGTTTTATTTTTGCCAATTTTGGAATGTCCCACGAGACCACGTTCTTTCTGCTAACTTTATGAAACATTTTTCAAGGTTCGCCCTAGTTCGCATAATACACCTTTTCCCGTTTCGGCCCATTGCTGAGGAAATTAGGATTATACGCATCGGGATTCGGAATTCTCAAAATATGTCTTAATTCTGTCCTTAATTCATTGATCCATTGATCCTCCTCTCCTTGCTGGCCGTTTCCACGTTCTACTTAATAGCACAGACAGCCAGTGTTGGATACTCTGCTTTGCCATAACTTTTTCAATTTTCAAATACGGTTTTCGGGTGGTCATTGTATTTCACACTCCCACTTGAATACACAGGCTGAAAATGGGTATAAGCCCACTTACACCCAACTTTGTGCTGTTAAGGCTTTCAAAGAACTAACTAACGGGCAATTCAAGAGACCTGAACTCTTTTCGATCTGATCGAAGTAGGCGTATGCGGGAAATGGCTGAACACTAAATTCAACAAAGAAATTCTAACGAGAATTTGAACGAACAGAAGAGTTTTATTCCAGTTTAAGAGAAAGGAAGTTTTCAGCTCTTACTCAACGGCTGCTCTACAGGGAGGTCTTGTGTTACCCTCCGGTTTCACCGACTCATTCAGCGTGTGCTATACGGTGGTCTGCAATGTTGAGTAGTCTAGCTGGTGCTACAATGTATTTATGCGGGGCTTCCGCCACCCACCCGTTACTGCCGACTCATCCGTATTAATCACCGACAAATTTCACTGTGGGATTCCTATAAAATTAGCTGTTGGTATGGCAGAACCCTTTCATAAGTTCTTTAGGCAAGTGTAACATGCAGGCCAGCTGCTTCCGCTCAGGCTGTCCGTGGACCAAATTCGAGGCAACGCGGTGGCACCGGGCAACAGCGTTTATCCGAAGCAGGAGTTCTGACAGAAGTCCTGTAAATAAAAACAACATAAACAGGCGTATGTCAAAGGCCCAGTAATCCATGCACACGACTTACACAAACGAAAGCTAAGACGGCACCGACAACGCGACAGCACGTCTCGTTACACAACTCGAATTTAATCGGTGCGCGCTCACTAGTTTCGGTTGCGCGTTACACAAGCACTCCAGATGCAATTGTAACATGCAAGCGAGAGGACGAGAGGCACGATTCGGGTAGGAACGTTTATGAAACACGTGACGCCTAACATACAGATCAGAGTGAATGTACACATACTGATTAGTCTCTTTCGCGGGAGTCTACCAGTTTGATCAGTTTACACGACGTTGACAGTATGCTCTGTAAGGAATAGGAAAAGAGACGACGAGACAAGTGAAACAAAATGGCGTATGTCATGTTGATTTCGATTTCCCGTTACACAATAAAAGGGTCAAGGTCACACCTGTTTTCAAGGTTGGCTGTTGTCAGTCTACTGTTGTAAAGTGAAACCGAAACTAAGTGGACGCGCGTAGTACGTTTCAAAACTGCGGCTAATCATTCTCCCTCTCCATTGTGTTGCAGAGCCGGTGGTCTGTACAGTCGCCGAGGAGGAAACCCCAATTGAGGACAACCTGACTGATCGAACCGTGAC
>QNGE01001288.1:32031-53057 GCA_008508345.1 Paragonimus westermani | reverse complement strand
CACGTAGATTTGATGTTAGATAATGTAGTCGTGGAGGTTGTTGACCGGTTTGTGTACCTGGGAAGCTGCACCAGCGGCGGCGGAGGAGGTGTATGTAATGAAATAGAAGCGCGTATCTCTAATATTAGGGCGGTATTCGCTAATTTGAGGCATCTCTGGCGACTGAGGGGTATATCTCTGAAGCTTAGAGATGGTGTATATAAGACAACGGTGAGGGCCGTATTACTTTACGGCAGCGAGACCTGGCCGCTCGGGGTAGAAAACTTGAACCGTCTTCAAGTATTTGACCACCGATGTCTGCGTTCAATCGCTCGTATCGAGTGGCATCAGCATGTAAGTAACGAGGAGGTTAGAAAGTGGGTGTTTGGTAGTGATTGCCAAACGAGTTCTTTTGTCCAGTCTCTAAGTCTACACAGGCTCAGATGGTTAGGTCACGTATTAAGGATGCCAGCTAGTCGTCTTCCACACCGAGCACTGTTCGCTGACACTGCGACCGACTGGAGTAAGGTGCGAGGTGGACAGACAGTGACCTGGCGTAGAGAAATGAAGTCGTCCACCAAGGGGTTGGCCACTGTAGATCGAGTTCGTCTCCCGGGCTGGGGCCCTCGCGACTCACAGAGTCGGTGGTTGGAGACTTTAGGTGAGATGGCGGCTAATCGAGCTCAGTGGCGTGAATGTTGTCGTTGTCTGGCCGAGTTGTCTGTGAAGTGAGTGAATTTAATGACGCGGGGCAGTGAAAGCCGTAAGGGAACTGTATTGCTCATGACGCCTTACTCTCACTTGCAGCTCGGTTGTTTGTTTGCAGGATGTAGGCACCTTGATGTTGAATGTCTGAATGTGGACGTAGTCACTTTCAGTAGTTAGGTCCCTTCCCGTCCCCTTCTTTTTTCCTTCTCTCCTATATATGGGGTTTGCTTTTTCCTCATAGTTGTGTGGCAGATAAGCATTAGTGTGAACCACTGATGTATTGCTGTCTATGATGATGATGAAGAAGAAAAAGAAGAAGAAGAAAGACATACTCATTGTTGGGCTTGCTCAGCGTACACCTGCTAAACTAATCACTGACCCACAAGGCATCTCATACGAGCCTTGGTTTGAAATTCCTTGTCTGTCCTTTTTCGAACTTCGTTGAATTTGCAGTGGCTTTATTCCTACACACATTTCCTTTCGCATAGATCCCATGGTGCAGTTCTTCACCTTAGTGGCTTATAACTGGGGACAAGAAAATACGAAGCTTCACAAGCTCCGTTCTCGGAGCTTCTCCGGGCAACAATTCTTTTGTTAAGTGGTTATGAATATCTGGATTGACGTTCACTCTGAGAGCGTTAGTTGCGCCGCCAGAGGTCACTTTAAAATGTTGTTTGACTCTCACATCAGACAGTTAAGCTTATCATTTTACTCTGTTCTCAGTATGTACGTAACCTCCAGGGTCGGTGCCGCACACTGTTTTAACTATTACCCTTCAGGTCAACAGACGCCTGCTTGATAACGAATAGGGCAAACCGACGGGGTCTAGGTACTTTGAGCCTCTAGCTTTGAACATGGTTATCAGTGGGTGAAATCTAATTTATTTAACTAGTCCGATTCGTTCGCCTGACCCACCGGTAGGGGGCATGAATGTCGTTTAGAGTGTTAAAGATGGTAAGTTTACTTTCCTTCGAAAATATACCGATTTTCTGATAAACCAACGTTCCCCACATTAGATTAAAACGATAGGGTTCAGCTCGACTTGATCGAAGGCAAATGAAATCACTGAGGTTCCGCCTGTCCTCTTGGGGACTACGTCACCATCCGCGTAGCTAGATGAGGACATCCTCAGATGTGAACGTGTATCACAGCCAATAACAAACCTGTATTCGTGGAATTTTCGGCTCTCCCTCACAAGTGTCCGTTGCTTTTGCTCACTTTTCCTTCCTTCCATATCTGTGCTTGTTCACTGGTCTGCCATTCCTTTCGACTACCGTCAGGATCAGTGACAGTCCCTGCCATTGTGGCTAGATATACGGCGCAAGACATAGAATGTATGTATGCATGGTGCAGTGGTCTTTTATCTGCTTGATTCAAGTCAATGTGCAGCCATCAGATGTTCACGAAGTTTTAATTGCTTACTCTTATCTTCGTCTGATGAGATTAACACACACGTGTCTGCCACGAACACCAGGTTATACAGAAACATACATCCAGTTTTATTGTGCAATCTGGTTAGGTAAATCGGACTGCCGTGGATACTGATAGTAACAGTGGCAAATAAAAACTTGCGAGAAGTGAACAGAAACAAACCCCAAGTTTCTCTATCTATCATCTATCTTAAGGGTGTTGGTTACTGACTGTCACACTACAACGTGCGAGAGCGTTTCTGCCTAGTGTTTTCGACGGCCCAGTTGACACCAACCTGGCGCTGGCGCATCCTGGCCCCCACACAGCGAGTGACGCATTGCCTCAATGACGTTGCCGTCCCATCTGTCAACCGCAGAAATAACTGTAGTTCGGTAATTTCCATTTTTTTGATCTGTTCATGAGCCTGTGTATCAGACAATCATTGTAGGATGTGAAGTGGCGGTTTTGCGTCGTGACATGCTGTTGCGTCCCTCCAATGGTTAGGCGGTAGCATAGTAATCTTGAACTATCTCCTTACACGTCAACGGAAGTCCGGCCACACACGTTCCTCAGAATACTCATCCCATATCAAAGTTGGTGGACACGTGGTAGCTCTCATCCAGTCGCGTGTAAAACAGTTTCACCTGCAGATTCAGTGTCGATCCCTTTACTGCCCTACTCCGAGACACAAGATGTCCGATTCATCATCATCATCATCATCATAGACAGCAATACATCAGTGGTTCACACTAATGCCTAACTGCCACTTCTGGTCTATCGTCTATCACATAGTTGATTAGGAGGGAACACGAACACCTCTGCCGCGCACCACTTAAAGCGGGGAAAGCTCGTGATAACTGACAGAATGCGCGTAATCAGTGGAAATGTAGCTGTTTCAACCACTTGACGTTTTTCATGGAACTCATTTGTGCTGGACCCAACCGCAGAAGACATGTGGGACAATCCAATCAAAGCAGTCTCAAGGTCTAAAAATATCTCGAGGGTTGGCTATGAAAAGGGCTCTGATGCTTCAGTGTCTGTCACAAAGCGGAGGCGAGGTCGACACACCCGCGAACAGATCGAAGGCATGCTTGCTTTTTTTGTTTACTTTCTCTTGTGTTCCAGAAGCCACCGTATTACGAATCTCGTGGGTATCTTAGATGCGCTACGGACAAGCTTGGTGCCTCTGTTGTTGCCACATAGTGTTCTGATTAGTTTTTGAAAACGGGGCTGCTGTTGACAATTTTCCTCCAAGAAGCCCCCTGCTTCCTTCTGTATAAGCATGAGTGCGTCCGTTCAGGTAAAATTGCATCACCATCCTCCGGAGAGTGAGAACGAGTGTTTTGATCTGTAGTCTCGCCAGAAGGGTTGTTTTGATCCTGTGAATATTTACCGGCCATTAGATTGACTAAGAGGTGCGGTGGCTGGGGATGCTGCTGACGTAGAAAAAAATACTAGAAAGGAAAAAAGTGATAAGGCAGTGTTAACCGTAGGCCCACTCTGAAGGACCCTGTAAGCGCCATAAGTGTGCATACTTTCCCAGGGGCACCGGTCTATCTTAACAAAATGTTACTGGAAACCCAAAGCCGATCCTGCTTTGTGGATGTAGTTGCCGTTGGAGCCACAGGAAAGCCTGCTAGTTCACATATATTACCCTGTACCTAACCCAAAATTATGCTCCTGTACACTCAGACTTCCTATTCTACGTAGTAGCGTCTGCTTACAGTAACGCCTTCCGAATTTAAATTCAGGTTTGGGGGAGTTAGGCTACTTAAGATGCGTTCTGAGCTTATCTGATAGGCTCTTCTTGCTGCAAATCAGGCAAGTTTATCAATCACTACCCGTTATGATATATGAGTCCACCGTGTAGCACACCGACAAAACAAGTCATCGGCTAACGAGCACATGCTCCTGATCTACACATGTGCTCCAGAAGAATCGACGATCCCTGGCGGAGCTACGCCATTTATTACCTAACGACGGCTCGTGGTCGTTGTAAATGAATGAGCAAGAGAGAAAGAGAGTCCCGAATCGTGCCAGGGGTTAATTGGTGTATACAGCTAACATCTAATAGAAGGTAGGATATTGTCATTTATGTCCGCAAGCTGCTATCCTGATTTCCAATTTCTGATCCCCAGAAGTCGTCCTCTTGCATTATACCAAACCTCCGAACTGGTGTGGCCTGTTGGTCTATTGGTTCCAGAGTACGGGTATTGGAGGTGTCTACTACCACTGCGCCCAAAACGTAAACTTTTGAGAGCACATGTAATTCATCTGGTGAATGGACGTGGAGGAGAGATAGAAACAGCTATTAGAGGTAGTTACATCAGGTAAGAAATAGTAGAATTAAGGATTGAGAGGGCTCATAACGAGACTGGACACTGATGCGGCCTGATGGTTATTACAGCTTTATAGTATGTTAGGACGAACCGAATAGTGCCGTGGTTACACCGACAGAGACACTTATCTCAAACAAGCTAGAAAGTAGAGGTCTGATGAACTACAGTCTTCTAGTTTTCCAGGTTGTCGGTTGTAAGAAGGCTGGCGTCCTTTTTCAAAGAAATGTGTAACTAGTCCTGGTACACTGCCAACCACCTTCCATCGTAGAACAGGCTTTTGAACCAAAGGCCCCAGTTGAGAACCCTATTCGTTCTCCCGTTCAGATCTGAGCGTGCGGTGAGTGTCCGAGCACATGCGGGAGGATGAATATTCACAACACTACCAGTTTTCTACAGCACCACCCGGTTGCCGTATCTTCTATCTATACAGTAGAGTAGGCAAACTAAGAAACATATTACTGCCGACCTTTCCCCACTGTCCTATTCAGTTTAACCCACCGGCTCCTTCCGACCCTCATCCGTTAGTTACGCTAAAGATCCCACAAAACATACCTGGACGTTCACTCGTCTGGTGAATCTCCTCTCATACCTTCCAGCCTCCGGTTTCTCTCGCTTTTTGTTTAGGCCCAGAATGCTAACTAATATGGGCGCTTTCAGCGTTCGCACCATGAAGTAGGTGGATCTACAGGCCTTCTTCACATGAACGGTAGGCTCTGAGTGTTGACGTCCGCTGCATTTCAGACGCTAGAACCCAGGACAGTAGTCAAAATGTCGAACTGTTAACAATTGCGCTTTCTGCTCAATATTGTCTCCACAGTTGCCACTGCTGGTCTCGCAGCGTTAGCCATAGTCCTTAGCACAACGGCTGCAACCACGTTAGTAGATTTAATTCACTTGTATTCTAGAACGAGTGTAGTCCAGGTAGCATGTTCATTTAAAGCCGACTGGGAACGCGTGTTCTTCAGAAATCCGTTCACTTTGTTTGCTCACGCTCCAACTGACTGCGGTAGCATTGTTGTCATGGACGTCCTTAACCCGGATCTGACTGCTCTTCTTGGGTCAACACAGCTCTGATATGGTCATGCAGACCGGAGATATGAACGTCCGGATTGGCTGCTTTGATGGCACTCGTCTCGTGTATGTAGCAAGCTTGGTCTGGCCTCACGTTGCTCGGACAATGGTTTGGCGGCTGTTGCAACTCTGCGTCGAGCACAGGTCATTTTTGGGCAGCACTAACTTTAGACATCGTGTGTGTCACTGTTTTACTTGGTACCCTCTCAGGCATACTGCATGGCTGTTTTTTATAGGTTGCGTGACTTTATCCAGGACCGTCGTCATTGGAGCACGTCTTTAAATTGAGACCACGCGTTGGCATGTTGTCGTTTTGTTACTTTCGTCGGGCAAAGACTCCACCGGCCTGAACGTTTGATTGTTGAGAAACTCGCCAGGACGTCAGTAAAGCTCAATTACCAAACTTGCCTAGAATACAAACTCAGTGATCCTAACCCTGAAGGTCCCAACGGCCACTGGACCCAAATCTCACGGGTCATTCATGAAATATACACCATAGCATGCGGATCGTAAGTAAAACAGTCATTGTATCATAGCGAAGTCATTGAAACTGTTATATGCCAGGTGAAGTATTTTTCACAGTAGCTCACACAAGTCATGAAGTATATCCTCAGAAGCTCAGGCGCATCATGGTCGTCGATCGTGTAGTTTTGCTAATGGGGAGGGTTTATCAGGCGTAAACCGTTTTTTTTTCTTGGGGCACTAGCATACTTATAAAACTTTTCATCTTAGTGAATCCGACACTGGCGGATAGCATCCATAATAGGTGGAGAAGGTTAAACCGTTAGGCAGAAAACACTGAGGGCTAATCCAGTTGACCTGTTTGGTTTGATATCACTCAACAAACTCAAAGCCCGCAATTAATTTTCGTCCATTAAATGCACTGGGTCTGCTGACTCATATACCCTCGTGTCGGCACCTTTAAAGGAAAATTGTAGAGGCATCACTAGAGACCCCGCCTGCTGTTTCATCTAATGTGGAGTACCGAGGACGTTTTTTTGCTGATTTTACTCGAAAGTAGCACTCTTATCCAAGGAAGGAGCCAGTGGCTCTTACTATAAGGGATTAGCTTGACTACAGTCTCTAGGAGAGAACAGGCAGTTACGAGGTTGTATTGATCAAATACTCACTGTTCACTGGATTCTGGAGCAGCGTCACAAATACCGCCAACCAACAACTACCGCTTGTCTCGACTATAAAGGTGCGTTTAATACAGTGGGTTGATACACGTTTTTAGAGTCGTTTAAACAGAGAGATGTGTTAAACAGGTGTGCGTACATACTGTCAGTGTCTTATTTCCCCACAGCTCAGATTAGGGTTTAAAGCAAATTATCTCAATTTCAGCTCCAAGACCGACCTTCGTCAAGGCTGTCCACTTCCGCCAGTTTTGTCTAGTTTTATTACCGGCAACATCTTGAAGAGCAGTCTACCATGCTTATGAAATTCGGACGTGAACATCTCACGTGATGGGGGACTGACTGATCTTGACTATGCTAAGGACAGCGTGTTGTTGTTTGACAGTTTCCAAGCTACATAGATAGTGCTAGACGTTATTTCGGTCCTTTTAGTCTCAGGGTGCAGTGTGTTTCTACAAGGCTGCTGTAATTACATGGATCTATTGTTGACTAATGTCATTATGGGGCTATTGACCGGTTTGTGCACTTAGAAACGTGCATTATTAGCGGTCGACGTGTACAAAGTAGGCGTTCCTCTCTTCCAGACTAAAATGATACTCGCTGGTCTAATCCTTGAAGCCTAAGAACCATGTATATAAGGTGGCTGCGAGGAGTGTGTTACTCTACTGGCGCGAAATCTGGTCCCTCAGGATAAAGGCCATGAACCCTTTCGAGGTATCTGACCATCGACCTCCGTGCCCAACCGTGTGAGCAATGCGGTAGTTCGCCGGCGCGTATTCCGGAACGTTCGGGATGCGCGATCGATTGATCAAGTAGTTACGTTGCACAGCTTGCGATGGTTGGGTCACGTGCTCCGTATGCCAGCTGAGCGTTTACCGTACCGAGCATTATATACTGAGGGCACTAGTGATTGGGTTAAACCGCGAGGTGGTCAAGCAACAACGTGGTCAGGAACTATGAAGACTTTGACTGCTCCATTGAGCAAAGTGGGCAGGCATCGCCTGCCTGGATGGGGTCCTCGTGATCACTCAAACCGTTGGTTAGAGACGCTATCCGAGATGGCGGTGTGTCGCAGTCAATGGCGTACCTGTATCCATACCATTTCTAGTTCTTCCATTTAGTCTTCTTCAATCTTTTTTGTCCTTCGTAGTACTCTTTCCTTTTAGGATATTCCACGTCACTGTTGAGGTGAGCGGCGGCCCGAGCCACAGTACCTTTTGGTCAGGCTCATGGCTGTTTTTGATGATGATGATGATGATGATGATGATGTGCCCAACCGTTGACGTCGGGCGATACCAAAGGGTGAGCAACGTAGAGATTTGAAAACGGGTGTTTAGTAAGATGCTGATGGTGATAAAGATGGGGACTCGTTCATAACGTATGTTGATGTACATTAAATACATGCATGTATGACCATTGTACCTGACAATATCATCTAAGTTTTCCTCTTTCATTTTTATAGCCAGAGTTTTAAAAATGAAACGACAAACAAATCTGCTGGGTTTTCTCCATTCGGTGAGTAAAACATGGGGTCCTTTTACAATGCATTTTAAACCGTATTTTGCACTTCATAATACCTGTCTTATTACAAACACTGATTGTCCATTATTTTATATATGCATATTTTACGCTTTTCGACCGGCCTTTATTTGCCACTGCAAAAACAGGCTGTTTCATAGAATCTGGTGCATATAAATACTTCAGTGCATGAGGCATTCGAATGTATGCTCATCGTTTGCTGTGACATAGTACCACGCCGACTATTGTTTCGATACTCAATTAGGTCGTAGACTTGGCTGAGGGTACCTACTAGTTTCATTCAGCCAATTGGCTAGGTTCTTTTTGACCCGTGGACATCAGCATTCGTTTCTTATCAAGTGGTCTTCTAATTCCTATCAGGCGAACCCGGTGTCATGACCTGCTTTTGAAAATCCCCCTCAGTACGCTTTTTTTTCAGTCGACGCTTGTTAATCTATCCTGTCACTTATTTATCCCAACCTTTTAATTGCTACTCCCTGTGTTGATTAACTGTATACCGTAATGTCTGTCCTCGATAGCTGTTTTCCTTCCAAAAAATTTCCCGTTTTTTAGATTCCGAGCGTTGCAACAGTAAATGCTTCTCCACCACCCGCTCGATGTTCTACAAATTTCGGTAAATGTTTGCCACTTTTACACTTTGTTTGGTTCATTTAGGTTGACGTTTTGCTCACTTTTGTGCCTATTAAGTTGAAACAATAATTATTAAACAAGTGGAATGTGTGTTTGTATCTCTAGTGTACATTACACCCACCTAAATAATCGATTTCTTCCGCTCAGTAAGGGTGAACTTGTACATAACGTCTTCTCTGGAACACATTTTTTCCAGTTAATTTGTCCATCTTTGTACTCTTGCCTTGTTTCGCTTTGTTTTATCACTTCGAGAGTGTTCTGCCACTTGAGGGTCGCAAGTACAAAATCACAGTTAGAGAAGTTTTACTTTATGCCTGAGAATCAGGACAGCTGGGAGTTCTGACTGTCAAGTGTGTTGGAGTCCTTGACCATGGATGTTAACGTTCAGTTGTACGCATCATGCGATATCAACGGAATAGAAAACCAAGCTGTTACCAGTCTGATTTTTGACTGTGAGGAGCGGTCAAATTTTCTTCCCAAATCCCCGATTATATAGATTTAAATGCTGAAGTTGTGTATTTAAAATTCCAGTCCATAGTTTACCGCGCCGTACACTATAAGCCGAGTCCCCAATTTATTGTCGCAAAGCTCGAAGTGATCATTTGGTGATTTGGCCCAGAAAGCGATAATAGTAACCATAAAAGGTGGGTCGTGTTTGTCTCTGGTTGGGGTCCGCGTGACCCGCCTAACCTCTCGAAGGAGACATTAAGGGACATGGTGACCAGTCGGACTTATTAATGAAAATTCTGCTTTTGTTTGGCTGTTTGCGGCATAATGGAAATTAATGAAACTGAACAGTGAAACCATTCGTTATCATTCTGGGCCTTAATTATCTGAATACGACCGTGTTGATACTCGCTATTATCGACTCTTTTGTCCACGGTGGTAAATAGCGTTCTGGTTCTTGCTGCCTCTTTTTGCTTTGGTCGCTTCTAAAGACGAATTATATTTTGGCGTGTGATGTTGAGCTGATCTAGCTTATCGTTTTCGGAAGTTATTGGGTTTTTCAGGGCAATCATTTATTAACTCGATCATCGCGAATTTGCGCGTCGTCCCGAAAGGCCTAACAATACTATGGATTTCCGCCCACTCATCCACCGTAAATTAGCATGGATACACGCGGTTACTGTGCTTCTTGTAGGAGTTCACGTTGACTTTGGGCTTCCGTTCTGAGCTTATCAACAACAGGTGGGGTATACCTGAGATTTTTGTGAATGTTCGCTAGCTAACCACTGGTGTTTCGCTTTGCAATAATTAAAAAAGAGAGCTTTTGTTTATGCAGTTAACATAAGCCATCGGTTGTCCTTGTGTGTTGTATATTTCCAGTTACCTGTGTCCACTACCAGCCTGAGTTTTTTTACTCACATTTTAGATCGTACTTCACCACAGTCTGACAGTGACGCAAGCTTCATCATTCCAGATACTCCTGATCAGAAGATCCGCAAACCAACGGAGCATCTTCCTTCACCTGATAGTCTGACAGCCAGACCTGCCCTCATGCCAGTTCAGTTCAACCGTGACCCTCAGACCTCCGCTCCACGGCGACGAGCCGCACAACGTAGACGATCTTCACTCACCGTTAGGCGGCAAGCGGAGTTAGTGGAAAAATACAGTGCAAAGCTGTCTTCGGAAGTGAGCCTTGATGGTAAAACTCCTGCACTACAAATGGACAACCAAGTAAGAACGGCTGTGAAGATTCGTCGTGGTAACTACGATTCTTTGAACTATGCGCCCATAGATCAACTTCCTCCAAAAACCAACGAAAATACTCAGCGTGTTTTCAATCCCCGGACAGAATTACTGGTTGCGAAGGCCATTACTCTGTCCAACCAAGCTAAACGTCAACATTGTGGTTCAGTAACACAAGATAAGTTGCAGCATACTCGGGAAAGTTCTGCACTCTATGCTACTGCCTCGTTGAATTTGAGGACCACTGATTTCGATAACCTTGTCGATAGATCTTTACCCACCAAAACTCACACTGATCAACAGAACACAGACGTAATGAGATTAAATACGCAAGAAAATGAAGCGTTGACTGAGGTTTTGGGCGTATTAGATGCTGCTGCCGATGAACTGCCGTCAGCAGACATTAAGCAACACGCGCTGAAAGCGCGCGCTACACAGATGTGTTGTGTGCCTTCGACATCCTCCTCTACCGTCGAAGTTGAGCTCGGTTATAGTGATGATCGCATTGAACAGTTCGATCTGAGCGATTGGTCGGAACCAACTCACGAGTAAGTTATGTTTCGTTTTGTTGACTCGTTCTTGCGATCGTCTGCTAATGAGCACGTGTCACGCGTGCATGTATTCCTGTGTGTGTTCAATACTAGTGAATATGTCTTTTATGGCTAGGCGTCCGTTTAAGTAGTTAACAGCATTATTCTACCTAGTGAATCTTTCTTAGCTTCTCATTAGCATATTGGTAGTTTTGTCCTTCACTACCTCGCCGCCTCCTGATTGATCATCTGCTTACGACCAGCCGTATTCACTTGCTGCTGGATAACGTACGTCACCGTGTCCTATACTCATTTGACTGTGCACGCGATCAGCTGTGTTTATCCGCCATCTGCGGCTGTGGGCTAATCGTGGGCTTTTTGATCCACTGTATGTAGTCGATTAATGAACTATTTGTTTGGTTATTGCAAGATACAACGAAGTCAGGAACCAGACTCTGATGTCCTCCAGTGTGTTCGTCCAGACGTGATTACGCAGGTCATCTCAATTCTCAAGTATCAAACTGCGCCAAGACGTTTATTACATAACCTCTGAAGCATTATTTGGCTCTTATGCACACTGAAATATACTCATTTACTTAACATAGCTCCAGATTTTACATCACCCGGAATAACCCAATTTTTCCCAAGCCAGTTACTTATCACACAGTAGAGATACCGTAAAACCGGTTTCACAAGATGGTGACGCGCATGTGACCAATTGGATGAGCTCTCCTCAACATCTGGGGACAGCTTCAGCTGCTCTAAATTTAAAATGGTGAATTTACCACAATTTTGTAATGAACATTGTCAGACCCTCATGGAGCTTACAAACAAGGAGGATGTTATTATGTTGCAACTTGACGAAGATTCTGAAGCTGTTGTGAGGGATACACAACACTGTGTAGGGAGATGTTAGATATTTATTCGAGCAACGCAGAGTTTCTACTGGACAGCCAGCTTGATAACATTGTGTTGTTAAGGAATCGGATTTGTTTTGGGTTGCAAGTTTTCCCTTTGCATGTGCGCAGAATTAAGATTTGGTGTATATTTCCTATGCCTGCTGGTAGACTGACTCACACCTATGCGGATTACAAAAGATTCACAGCCCGCAAGCCACTATGCTCAGTCGTTCCGATGGTATGTTCACTGTGTCACGAATTGGGTGTTCTGCAGCCGGTGCGCGCGCTTGTTCAAGAATGTCCTGTAAATAACATTTGCGATTTGTGGTATTCTGAAGAATAGTAATCTGACGGGAAGAGTTGTGCTGATAAACTTTCCATTAAGGGGATCAATCGACTTTGTCTGTAGCGTTCCGTTAGCTTCTAGCCTAATGCTGCGCATCCTAATCAATATCCTATGATACGGTCGTTTTATTGACGATATGTAGTTTACATGGTGGTGTTTTTTCCGGATAAAAAGCGTGGAAAGGCTTTGGAATTTACTGAACTCTCGAATTGTCATGTGAGTTTGAGAAGGATGTTATCGTCGCTGTTTTAGTTATCAGTGTTAATCGATGGGAGGATGTGTCGATGAGTACACTGTATACCCATTTGGGGTGGATAGTGTCTTAATTCCAACAGTTCACCACCCATCCGTTACTCATGACTGCATATTTATTTTGACGGTTTTTGCAAAGTAATGTTATCTGTAACTGTTTATCATTCGCTTCGACCTCGTTTCATCAAGTTAAACCGTTTTTCTCTTCGAGAAAATGTGTCATTGTGAAAGAAACACGTATGTTCCTTTGAGTGTTTTTATTGTGGGGAGCGCTGCATAGATTTTTACTGTCGTCTGAAGTATTTCATGCAGTCAGTTTGGTCATCGAAAAAGTTGGAATTATCTATAGTTACCACATGAGTCGACGTATACAGGCCGACACTGATTTTGTGTGGCGGCCAGTTTGTTAAAATGAGTGCTGAATATCTTGCCTTCATCGGTTTGGACAACCGAGGTACCTTCTCAACTGATAAGTTCTTCGGATTTTTGCGGTATTAAGAGCCTAGCATTCTGTTTGGGGTTTGTTGCTAAATGTGTCATGCGAAGAGTTTGAAGTAACCCGTCAGTGACATCACCGACTACCATATCCACCATCCTATGTTTAAACCCAGATTATCTGGAGTGTTCCTGTTGCCTGGGTTTGAATGATCGAACAGCACATGCGTTTTCCTTGGTTATAAGCACCATGTACATATTGTCCATACTGGGAACTTCCATGTTTAAGTTTTAAGTTGCGGTTTGTCTTTTAACATGTGTACCTTTTTGCGCTTCAGATCGCCCCGCAGTACTAAGCTGGTTACAAAATTATTGAATGGGACTCCCATTCCTGTTCAATCGTTCTACAGGGGTGTAATCACGGCAGTCGAGCGTTCGCAGTGAGTTGCATTCTATTGTTCGGACGCATGCCATTTTGTGTTTCTCGTCCACTAGATTCAAAGCTGAGCACTTTGTGCGGATTTTCTAGGTCACGATTACTTTGGTACTAAGAGTGGAGTGGCAGATGACATTATAAAAAGGACCTGAAGTAGAACGGAAGATTGTTCGTTTTACTGCAGGTTTACTGACTAAAAATAAAGTGTACTTCTGTTCCTTCCATCTTCATGTGGCCCGTGACGACCTGACTGCACGTTATTTGCAATTAACTTCACGTTCTGCCTGAAGCCCGACTACACTCTGATTTATAGAGTGATTTAGCGATTGGTACACTAGTATGAGGTTGAAAACCCAAGGTTTGTGGGTCGGCACATTATTCGTCTTATCTTATGCGTGGATCAACTACTCTGAAGAACACTTATAGGTTCTTTGTAACACTGTATTGCTGGTTCATAGTGTCAAAGTAGGAAACCAGAGACCACAAAACGTGTACGAATAAGAAGAGATTTTCCCACTCTGGTTACATTTATCAATCACAACGAAAGAGACCTTAGAATGTATCCTGGAGAGTAACCAAGAACAGCTCACTTCAGTCGGCCAGCAAGCTGTATAAGGAAAACTTCAAATCAGGGTTTGATGTAATTTGTACGGATTTGTTCGGTGACTTCTCACGTTGACGTGAAAAACTTCTCGGGGAGAACCCCAGCGGAAAATGAGTTTATACTTTCTGAGTCTGCACTAAGCCTTCGACCTCCAAGCAGGGTATGGCGTGGTATTCCCGACAGCACTTAGTTGAGTACATTTTAGTAGACTTGCGTTTTTCGTTGCCAGTTTAGCAACCTGGCGTAGACTTTCTAAGTGGTTTGAGAAACGTTTGTCTTCACGGGGAAATGTATCTTTTTAATACGGTCTGGTGATTCCTAACTTGGCATATGTTAATAGTGTGATAGTTTTTATGGTTTGGAGAATCCGTGTGGGTGTGATCTTGTTCAAGTAAACCACCTTAGTCAGTTTTGTTACTTGCTTCGTCTGTTCTGCGACGTATCCCTACGACTTTGAATACAAGCGGTCACGTTTTTATTCTCTACCAAACTTCACAGTGTTTACTTTTTAATCATTGACTGTTGACTCGTATCCCGTTGCTTTCTACTAACAAAGCTATCCACTTTTTGCTTGGCGATCGTCTCTGTGCAATCTTGCTACTCATGCGCTGACCCATTTCGTTAAACTGCCTGATGTTTGCACTTGAACCGATCTATTCCTGCTCCAAGTTTGTATGGTGATAGAAGCGTTTTTATATCGTCATCTTTTCTGATTAGGGAATGTTTACTGGCCTCTCTCAAGTTGACTGGCAACAGTTCCATTGACTGTGAACCACTGAGCTTGGAACTCCTCGATTCTTGGTAAGTCTTCTCTGGCTGCATTTATTCTCGTGTTGTTTTGGATTGACGCTCGAGTGCCACTTTCTAATACGTAGTAAGCTGTGTGCAAGAATCACTAATGGTAGCTCCCTGCTGCCATTTGGGTTTTCCTTCGATGCGATGTTGCTATTGCATGCCATCCATTTGCTGCTTTTTTGTATACCTTGGCGACGTAGTCTTGTAATCTTGCAAACTTTTTGAAACTAAGTCAAAAGACATGCACGTACACCTTTTCCTCGCTTTTGCCTGTTTTGAAAGTGTTCCGAAGTGTTAAATACGCTGTATATAGACTTACGCAATTTGCTTTAGTTCGTGCTTTCACTTCCTGTAAAGCATCTTGTTCACTGTTACGAGCAAGTGGTAATACTCAACGTTTCAACCACCTCTAGTTCAGTAGGATATACCATCGATTGAAAATGACACTACGCTGTCAACCGCAATCGTGTGTAATGTAAGTTCTAATCGTGCTGTTGAACAAAGTTGATGGCTATCGCTTTGCTGCTCGACATGAGAGCGTTATCCGACATGATTGTGTCGTGGTCAGTGACCTGTATATTTAATTTCGTAAATGATCTTTATGAGTGTGGAGTTTCCTTTCACTTGTTCGCTTTTCGTCCGTCATTGTCACAGCTTGCTGCGTTTCGACTCATCTTACCCTCCAGTCTACCTCGAGGTTGAATGTGTCTGTGTGTACGTATGTTGAAAAGGGGACTTTTAGATCACTGTCGGTGACACCATGCGTCCTATGTGGGCTGGATATTGGCATGCTGTTCGGATAGAGTCAGAAACGTTTGTGATAACTGGGCCTCATTTGAGCACCATCGTATGGTTGGTATTCGAGTGGGTCGATACCCACCTCCGTCTTCCTTGTTTGCGCTTATATGTATTCACGTTTATATGTGCATCAACGAACATGGGACTAGAAATTATTCTATATGTTACGAGTTTGTTAACGGCGACACCCTGTTATTCATTCATATGTTATAGGGTATTCATGCCCTTTTACTAAACGATCGTTGGTCCGTCATCACCATCACAGCGGTCTTGAGTCTGATTGGAAGGTACTGTAGCTCGGACTGCCATTCACCTCAACTTCAACATCTTCACCATCAAAAGCAGTAATACACCAGTGATTCTCACTGGTGCCACACAACTGTAAGAAAAAAGCTAAGCCCTTGCCAGGAGGACAAAAACAGCGAGGGAGGGGAAAGGACTTGGCTACTAGAAATAGCCACGTGCATATTCAAGCATTCTACATCAAGATGCCTACACATTGCAAACAAACAGCCGGCTTTCATTGCCCAGCGTCATTAAGTGCGCTCACTTCCCAGACACCTCGGCCAGTCTGTTGCAGCATCAACACAGAACATTCCATATGGCAGTCAAGCGGTTGGCATCCTTAGCACATTGTTCATCTATCTAAATTTGTGGAACCCTAAGGATTGAACGAAAAAAATTCCTGGCAATCACCACCAAATACTCGCTTCCTAACCTCTTCGTTGCGTACTCGTTGGGGCCACTTGATGCAAGCGACCGAACGCAGACAACGGTGGTCAAGTACCTGAGGACGGTTCACGTACTCTACCTCGAGTGGCAAAGTTTCGCAGCAATAAAATGATACAGCTCTCATAGCTGCCTTATATATGCGGCCATTAAGCCTCAGAGATATTTCTCTATCGCCAGAGTGGTCCTAGATTAGCGAATACTGGCCTGACCTCAAAAATTCGAATTTATTTTCCATTTTTTATATCTGGGTCGCTAACAGTGCAACCTTCTAAGTGCACACACCCATCAACAACCTCCACAACTTCGTTATTCAACATTAAATGTACGCAGTTACAACAGTTTTGCAGAAACACCTTAGACTTTGATGCAAAGTAGAAAGCGTATTCCCACCTGTTGAGCAGAGCAAGAAATAGCTTCCAGTTGTCTGTAAGGCTTCGAAATTACCAAGTAACAACATGATTGTTAGTGTAATCGAGATCAGTCAGTCTTCCACCAGGCGGAATTTCCACGCTGGCATCTTGTCAGCGTCAGAGACAGTTTTCCATTATTCCGTCCATGACAACATTGAACAAAAATGGTGAAAGTGGACAGCCTTGATGTACGGCAGTCTCGGTGCTAAAACTGTTAAACATTTCACCGGAGACCTTAACGTGAATTGAAGTAGGGGAGAAGAGCTCTGACAAGATGTTCGCATATTTGTTCAGCACACCCTTGCGTTCAAGCGACTCTAGGATTGTAGATCGATACACCGAATCGAACGTATCTTTGTAGTCGATATAGTCGACAGTTGTTGGCCGGCGATGTACACGTCACTGCTCCAGAATTTAACGAAGAGTACAAATGTGGTCATCACACCCTCGCCTAGAGTGAACTGCTGCCTGTTCCTCACGAATGTCTCCTTTTCGAGCCGTAGTACGCTGACAAGCTATACTGGATGTCAAAACGCTAGTACTTACTGGGTTTAAGCTAATCCCTGTATGGTTTTCAGAGGAGCCCAGAACATCTTTCTTGAGTGTGGGGATTCTTATCACGTGACCCCAGCACGCAATGGTGGTCTCCGTCGTGCGCACAAGTTGAATCAACTGAGTTAAGGTCTTTACTAACACCTGCTTCCCAGTGTTCCTTGAAAAGTGGCGACACGAGTTCACCTTGACCAGCAGTTTTATTGCATTTGAGAGCCGAAATGCAGTTGCGGACCTCAGTTTTGGTGGATGGTTCTAAATCTACATTCCATGTTTGTGGCGGTAATACGGTAGGAGCAGGATGCCAGCTAAACTGACCGTCAATGTGTTCCATCCAGCGCGGTCATTTTCTGGACTTATTGTGGATGAGCATTGCATCTGCCTCGCTGACAGCTTTATTGATAGGTGGTCGCTTTGGATCAGTGGGACGGATAAGATTGATTAGCTTGTCGATGTTTTCTGAAGGAAAAGCGATTTTCTAGTCCCTCCACTTTCCCTATTTTCCAAGCCTCACGATCGGTGACCGGGCTACGTTCCAGCTTCCAGCAGTTATCTGACTTAAACTTGTCATGTGAGCTGCCAGGAGAAATGTTCCCGCTGAAAGTGTTTGTTTAACACACGAACCATCGTGCCGCATGCTGCAGTACTTGTTGCATGAATGGCCTGTGAAATTTCGATTTAGCAACTGTTAGAATCTTCAGGATGAGAACTGCTAAGGCTGCTCTGTAGGTTGGTTTGTTAATTGTGCTTTGCCAACGGTATAGGCAGTTTCTCAGCAGCCAACCGCTACTGTCAGTGGGGGCGTTGGCTAGCCACCTTGAGGACGAAGTGGTAACGTGCCAACGCATGGCCTGAATCTAATTACACGCCCAACAAGAACGACATTCTTGAATCAAACCCTATCATCTATAGCTAGCAGCTATGTAGTCTGTATTGTGAACAAACCCGATTCGGAGCAGGAGGCACCAAGTACAACAATGATGTTCACGAAGTCTAAACCCAGTGCTGCCTAAAAGTAGTCAGTGCTCAGAGCACAGTTGTAACGACCTCCAGCCACTCTCCGAGCGACGCGATGCTATCCCAAACCTGCCACTTAAACGAGACTCGGTCTCACCAAGACTGTCGACCTGGGTGTTCATATATCCGACCAACGTGACTGTCAGAGTCGTGTGTCGACAGAAGAAGTGCAGCCGGTTCTGAGTAAAAGTTGTCTTTGACACGGACGTCATTGTAGTCAGTTGAATTGTAGGCAGACAATGGAAAGATTCTTGATTTTTTTTCTAGAGCCGGTCTTACTAGAACCTACCAAACAGATGGCACAAAGTCTACTGCTAACGGAAATCCGGCCTACCAATGCAGCTGCTTCCGTCGTACTCAAACGTGACCGGTAGCGGCAGCCCTGGAGCCACTTTGGTGCATCAGAATTCCCGAGTTGAATTCCTAGACATTGCGGCAAGAAGGTGATTGGGATAGCCAGTCTTAATTAACGCACTTCGCAGTGGATTTGCCCAATCAGAACGGGGCTAGCGACAAATTTGAGCCAAATCACTCAAACTTGTTCCTACTGAACCAGCAAACTGTGGGCCCTATTTGTTCTTTTGACTGGTACATAGTTGCAGATGGTTAGGGATGTTTATGGATCTCACGTCTAGTAGGGGTGATTTATGGGGCCGTGGTAAACTTCCAGCTGTAACGTGAGAGTAAACCTGTTTGTGGCAACATTTCTGTGTAATACTGCTTACAGGTGGCCCCATGCTGATTGCACCAGTTACGGAGCTCATCCTTGCAAACAACATGGTAGCAAGAGTCTAACGGAATCAGAGATCGATATGTTGCTGAAGTGGATTTCCGTGGACTCAACAATTATACTGCAATTTTTGAAATTGCGCACCAAAGCTGAGTTTGAGATTTTATCGACTAAAACGATTTTTCGGTACTTGAATGGCCTGTACATAACAGTCAAAAGACTGTGTCAAATACGCGTTGGCATGGACTTGAATGAGAATGTGGAATTACGGTGACTATTTGCTTACCGACTGAGGGAGTGTTATACAAATTCAAGGACCATTTACTGGATTGACGGGACGAACTTCAACCTGTTCCGGAAGAGTTTGAGGACGTTCAATAAACAGAACGAGGGTTTGCATCTCTATAACAAACATCCGCGACCGTAATCTCAATTTGGTTAGAGATTTGACACCAAACTCGATAGCAAGCTGTAGAAAGGGCAGTTGAGCACACAACAGCAACGATTGTTAGGGCTGGTTGCGAATTCTCTTAGATTAGATGAAAATCAATACACCTACATCAGAAATTGTGCTAATACACGACAATGTACCGTGTCACACCGATCTGGAAAGTATTCGTTGAAGAATTGAGTTATATGATGGAGGATGACTGTTACGACTGACGAACTGTTCACCAATGTTTAGTCCGGATGCGAACGTCTGAAGCACGGTCACAGCAAGGTTTGAGGGGCGATTGCAAGTGCACTACGAGACGATTGTAAATGGAGATCCTCAGGGTTGGCTGCATCAACAGAAGTGGAGAGTGTGGGTCCTGGAGCGAATAGCCATTCCTGCCATGTGCCACGTAACCTGAGACCACTGTTCCAGCTTTTTTGGTTATTCTGAACGATGCTGTATGCAGAAGATGAACGATGAAACTATGGGGTCACCACTATGAACCCACATCTCGGCGGACCAACAGTTCTCTATTCAGATTAGCCACAAATTGATTTACACTCATTTATTGGAGGCTACTCCTGAATAAACTAATGCATAACCTGTGAGTACATTTAAATTACGTCAGAATTTCGTTTTATTGGTTGAACACTTAAGAACAACTGAGCTACCCGCCTATTTTAGATAATCTAATATTTTACGTTCACGACCGAAAACGTTATATGAATTGTCAGCGTTTCGCGATATGCCTTCCTTCGTTATCGGCTCGACGATGATGTTGCGTGACTTATAAGTTTACCACACATTGGTATATTTCTTTACTAATGCACCAACCCAGTCGACGGCGAGATCCGTGTGCACGTACATGGGTGTGTCCTTTTTAATGTAGAACCTGAACCGCCTGGCCAATGTACACTGCCTTGACTATTTGTTTGGACCACCACTATTCAGTGTCCTGACCTCTACTGCTACCTTGACAAGATGGTCGGGCTTGTGTACTGTTTTGATCCGGCGGGCTATGCTGACTAGGAATCCGGTCCTTCCAGGTTCAACCTTGTCAGACAGGCCAAAGGGGAGCAGTCAGACGAAAAGCAGTTACACTCATGAGATTGTATGTCGCACGACTAACCGCGTAGGAGTGCACGAGTAGTGAAGCACGATCTTATGGGCATACAGGAGAACTATTTTCATAGTTGTGGCACCGGTGTCTTCTGCATCAAGAAGATGGGAGTTAGAAAAGGTACCCTCAAACAAAGAGCATTCTGATCGCCCAGCCATTGACCATGACCGCCGGCGTATTATCCAATATGGTCGAAAAACATCAAATATCTCTCAAAAGCCCGATGTAGCTTCGAGTACATCCGCTGCGCGCAGCAGTGTTCAGAATCAGACATTATTGTCTTATTCACTGCGCTCTCGGAATAGGCAAGCCCCTCACTGTCAATTGAGTCAGACTCTTGAGTCATTGGCTCCGGGTAGGGTCCCCCAAGAAAACCCTATATCCTGTTGTCTCGCAGGTCAGACTTTTGAGTCAGAGGCTCGGGGTGGGGTCC
>QNGE01001288.1:0-29650 GCA_008508345.1 Paragonimus westermani | reverse complement strand
ATACCATTTCTAGTTCTTCCGCTTAGTCTTCCTTAATATTTGTTGACCTTCTTAGTAACGTTTCCTTCTAGGATATTCCATGTCACTGTTGAGGTGAGCGGCGGCCCGAGCCACAGTACCTTTTGGTTAGGCTCATGGCTGTTGTGATGATGATGAGTATGCAGTGTAATGTAAGTCCTACACTGTCTGATTATTGGAAATCATCCCGTTTGTTATTTTCTCCAAAAATGTACGCAACCAACAGCACTTGCGCTGTCTGCTAAATAGCATGTAATGAAATATCTTGTGCATGAAAAGGAAACAGATATGTAAGTGGTACAGAAATGTTATGAATGCAGGTAAATCATTGGCTGTTGCACACTGCTATCTTGGATTGCCATTCTAGCCGGTGACTTTAGTGATCACAGGGACCCCAACAACACAGCCATCATCCGCACATTTTTCTCAGTGGGTTTTTGAAAATCTTTTTCTCTGCACCAGAGAAAGAGGTGAGCTCGACTGAATTAAAAATCTGTCCCGCCTTGTCAGTGAAAATCCGATGACACTTTCGCATCCGAAATGAAAGTCACCTTTCATGTAACTAACCTCGTTTGACACAGGTTTAAGTATTTTTTACCACTTGCTATCGCTATTGCTGATGGGTAATTTTGCTGATTACTTGAGCGCTTTAAAATGTCAACGGTATTAATAAGAACTTTCAAATTCAACATGTGGATTGGAATCCCACTAGCACAGCATCACGTTGTTTCCGTGGCATGGAATGCACTGAATCATGTAATTAACGATGCACAATCCATCCTCTCATGTGAACCCTTTCTTGGGACATTTGTTTGCATATCGAATCGTCCCCTATGTGTGCATTCGGAATGTTAGTGGCGCTTTTGCTTTCAACTAGCCCGGGGGTAATCACGGAGACTGTCATTTGAGGTCAGGGGTCCGACCAACGTCTGTTCCTGTCTACCTTCGGATACTGTAACACTATAACACTATAACTATACTATAACACTACCTTACCCTTATGTAGCCTGAATATCCATGCGACATTAACATTGAAGAGACTGCTGGTTTTCACCCTAGTGCTTTTAACTGATGCTGGTCGCATTTTTCAACACGTATTCTGAAACTAACAGCTGATACTTTGATGCATATCTGCAACACAATCTTTGCTTTTCCTATCTTCATTGACATGTTTGCAGTTTTAGGTTAATCATGAAACCTTACAAAATTCAAAGACTGCCAGTGTACACTTCTGGCACATCGCGCTTATATGAACATCTCTGTATCAAATATTGAAAGTCTGGTTGATGTTTACCTCATATAGTTTGCCTCATATAGTTTGCCTCATTCAAGTAGACATTGTCTCCGTTTAATCCACTCCTGTTCCATGCAGGGCTTCCACTGATTTGCTTGTGGGCGACACTGTCCACATTGTGTTCGGGACTTCCGGTTCTACTGTACGTGGACGACATGTAGTCCTTAATGATGGTGATTCGGCCTCGTCTGCGTTTCCAGGTTGCTTGATTCAGCATCCGGACACGCTAATCGCCGGAACGAAGTTAGTAAGCAACTTCTACTGTGAACGTCGGTCTGTGCTAGAACAGTTTTGGCCCGGTGGGGAAGACGATCCGGGTCATACACAAGATGCGGACGCAGCCGATCACCGGGACCAACGGAATCCCGGGCGTGTAATGTTAATTGGCTGTATTGTGCATGAGCTATTCCAAAAAGTGAGCTGATCCCCTCTTTTACTTGGACATCGGTTTCTTGGTGTTGATTGAAAAGATTATCTGCGTGGTAGAAATTCAATTTGATGTATACGCCATAACGAATTATGCTCTTATCTTTTGTTTCATGTGTGGACTGGCCACCTCCACTTTATCCTAACTTAGGTAGGGATGTTCATGCTAACGTAGCCTCTAACTCAAGACTTGCTGGTTAAACTGACCACCACTGATGTACTCTGATGTTGAGGTTGATCGCCAATGGGATCTTGATACGTTAGCTTGTAAAACCGAGTCGTCTGTTTGCGATTGTTTGCAAGTCCTATTTGATACCTAACCACTTCTCCTGAGGTTAGTTTTATAGAAGTCTTGGGCCAGTGTTTTCGATCCCGTTGTTTGTCGTCTTCACCACGAAAATCTCCACTTCCGTAATTCTTAGCAGGGAAGTGAGCAATAAACTTTATGTAACTTGCTCTTGGAACAGTCTGTACTCATTCCGGTAAACATGGGTTGACAAATGATAATTGTCAAATAATCCGAGAGGTTCGGTCCCTCGTAGTCAATTTGTTTCTCAGGTGTTCGTCTTGTCATGCCATTATCGTAAGACGGTGCATCCAGTCGGTCGTTGATATTGTTCGTATCAGAGGCAAAAATCATGTAGTATATTAGTTTCCTTAGCTGTTGTGCTTCCTTTCGCTCATAGGCTGAAATCGATCAGCCGTTTTGTCGTTGACGTGCAAACGAGCAAGCATCCACCACGACCCTAGAGAAGATTGAGAAAGAGTTTCGCATACGATTGATTCCGGTGACCACCAGTGAAGTGGTGGACAGCTATTTCGACTTAGTTTGGTCTCATCAGTATCAGGAGCTTAGAATTTTCAAGGCTACAGCCATTCGAGCCCCTCGAAACTTTGGTAGATTCCACATGATATGGTGGGTTGGGTGAGTAATTTAGTTCATATGAGATCTCACAGCGTATAACAGGTTATGTCGTGCCTGACCTGCAACTTACCACCTATTCACGGGTCGTGGGTTAGTTTCTCTCTCGTGCGTGATGCTAATTAGACCCAGCTAGGTCGAAACAACTGTCCACCACGTCCCTGGTTGTCACTGGAACCAACCGTTTGCAACGCAGTTCATGTTAACCATTTCTCTATCCGAAAGCGGTAGTTTTGTGCAATTGTGTCATCCCATCCCTTATTCACTCATGCTTACAAACATCTGAGCTTTCTAATTGGAACTTTCGACACGTTCCATTTCCCTATGCAGCTCATCCTCGATAAAACGCCATCTGTGGCCTCTGGACGTAATCTACTTGATTCCATTCTACAAAAACCCGATATAATTTCACAGTTGTACGTGAGTGAGTGTTTTTTCTTGTTGCTAGTGTTTCTGGTGTGCAGATTTCGTAATTACCTTATGTTTTTTAAAATGTGCTTCTAAAAAGACCACAAAATCATTTTAGCTGAATAAGTAATTTCCTCATCCGTGTCCATTTTTTACTGACCGCTCGACCTAGTTGGAGGTTTGTTTGATTGACTCCTATTTCTCAACCGCCTGCTTTATTTGGTTGACTTCGTAGAGAGTGCCGAGTTAGCTCAAGGTGAATGTTCAGTGACCATGTTTCATCGCAGTTTGAAGGCTTTTCAGTTGCCATATTTGATCTGTCTACTTGTTTTGATTCATGTTTTCCTCAGCCTGTCTCGAGAGGTAGGGGTCAGTGCGCTTGTGCATTTCAATCCTAGCGAATCAAACCTTGCAGCACCTGTGTATACTGCGTTAATTGTTGTTTGAACGGATGCTGTCTTTCAAAACTTATAACCTCTTTCTGTCACATCTGACCTATCTTCCGATCATTCGTAAGCACACCTGCATTCAAACTCATCTGCAAAGTTTCCCTGAAATCGGTGGTGCTCATCTCACCAGTCCTCATAACACGACTATGTTCGACGTAGGACTGGTCTTCCATAATGTCTGAAGCCACCATGTCCTTTGGATTATCACCATGTGATGATGGCTGTGATAAGGCATTGATGTTACCTCCGTACTTTGCTTACAAATTCTAACTGGTCAACTCCCTTTCTTAGATATGCTTGTGGCATCACAGTGAGCGAAATCCGACCGCAGCTGGTAAAGTTCGTTGGAAAAATTCTTGATTGGATTGGAAAATACTGTCATTGGAGCAATCCACAAAGTAGAAAGTGAGTTGTTTACTCCTACCCCAGAGATTTAGCCTTGTGCTCGCTGTTGGTGATATCGAACACATTATTTCCATCGTGGTGTGACACGGTAGTGGATATCAGCTTATTTTCATGGGGTTGGGCACTCCACCGGAACGTGCGCACTGTTATAACCCTTCCTCGATGTTCGTATAATGGAACGAGCAAATCACTGTTGTACTCATCTGTACTCGTTTCCACGAAAATCGCTGTCAATCTGTCGATTTCTATTAGCCATGGAACGAACCATGTTCGTTAGAGTAAGCTTTCGGCTGAACTTAATCATCTAACGCTTACACTGCACGATGATTCCTGCAGTGCAACACATTAAGTCGTATGTTGGCTGATTACTGTTAAGTTATTCAAACTTAGAGAGAATTCGCAGTGACCCGGGTCCGGATCCACAATTTTGTGATCGTTAGGCAATCATGTGTTCCACTAAGCTACCATGAGCTCATACCGTTAGGTTACCTAAACCATAATCGTGCGATTGGGGTCATTTGCTGTTGCGCTGTGTGGATCTCTGACGTGTGTACTCCGTTTCAGTTTCTCACAAGTCGCCCACAAAAAAAGTAGCATCACTGCGGACCAAGTTGTTCTTACTCTCATCGAACTCGAACTTCGAACGTTGAGACAAGTGGTTAGTCGACCGTTAAAGATACCTTTTAACTTAGCCATGAGATCTGTTTCAATTGGGCTCTTCATATTGTGTTTGGCTGACTCTTGTTTACTCAGATGTATCCGTATTTGTTCTGATTACCACCCAGCGCTGTCCATCCCGTGGTTCACAAAGTCGTGGACGTGGAGGAAAATATTTGGTCGACACAGTATGTTTTGCTAGTTCACTTGTTCACTCACCCAATACCTTTTTTGAAAATAACTTTAGTGGTTGTTTGCTATTACATCTGGCCCTTTTTGGGGATACTCCATAATCTGACGGTTTCGATAAGTCGGTCTGGCATGTCTTTCACCATCAAAGTGTAGCGTTTTTAGTCGGGATTGGCTGATACCTTTGGGTGTACGAATTTCTATTGAACATGAACAAGATTGTGATACGAACAACGATGAGTGAATAACGCGAATAGAAAACCCCTTCCGACTAATCTGGAACTCCGAAATACAATAACCAAAGAAATCTCAAAGAAAACAGACTCCGAATGGCAGTGTATTTAACCACCAGACGCTTTAGGAATGTACATAAAATCCTGGTCCGTATTTTTAACCAGAAATGACTGCGTGAGCGCACGACGGAATATTTGAATCCCACGCTGATCCATATCTCAGTAGTAGCTTGCGGCATCCGAATGCAGGCAGTGGAATCACTTTCTTGTCAGGTTTATCCTAAATATAGCGGTCTGCCATTTGATTACATCGTTTGTTCATTTGGTCAAGTAAGTTACACACCATCATTGCTTTTGATTGCTTGGATAACGTTTGACATTCTGCAGCATTTGTTGAGATAACAATATATAGGTCACTTCTGAGAGGTTCAAGCGCACAACTTTGGATTAACTATACAAGTTTTAAAGCCAGTTCAACTTAGATCTTCAAATCTCCAGATGTTGGTCGGCTGATTGCCGTTGCTTGCTACACACTGCAAACGTTTACAGGTTGTGCGTGATGCTGACAGGTAAGAACGTGTTTTCGATAGCACTCATGTGATGCTGATTGTGAAAGTCATCCAGGCGATTCTCTACACGCATATGACACTTTCGTTCAAGCCTAACTAAAGGCTTTGACACGAAACAGGCGTATTTTTTCTGAGGTTCGATGTGACCTGATCGTCTCATAGTTGAACTCAAAGGACTGGATGAAACCATTGGATGGTAATGATACCACCGGCTAAGTTCCTTTTTCTTTCTACGTTGACGGTAATTTTGTATTGTCCTTATTTGCATTTACTCTCTGTTTTGTGTCTGCGAATTTACAGGTTTGGGATTAAGGGAAAAATCGATTTGTCTGTTGTGTGCCGATTGCCGGAAACCCCTCCCCATCTTTCTTCCACTCTGGATACCCTGTCTCTTGTTCCGTTGGAGCTGAAAACTGGCCGTCCAACCTATTCACTTGAGCACAAAGGCCAGGTCGGTCGTCCTCATTTATGTTGGACGTGCTATGTCCCGTCTATAGGTGTGCATTTGAAATCTATTTGTCATTGCTGCCTGTTTAGGTCTTTTACAGACACCTGTTATCGGATTAGTTCTGAGTGACTTTCACGATGGTCACCAACGCATTTTGAATGCGTACTCCTATTAGAGACAAGTTGAACTATACTTTGGTTGTTGGCTGACTTTTCCTAGCCATCATCTCACTGCTGTATGATGTGAGGTGATCATTTGGTGATTTGACACGTGAAAAAGTTAGTTGCCACCACTAATTTACAGACTGTAGGTTGTATTAGTCTGTTGTGTTTGAGACCCGGTGGTCCATTTGTCCTCTAGTTAAAGGTGGTAGCTGATCGTATGCATTGACGTGAACATTATTGTTGTTAGATTAGCTTCATCTGGACTGAGGATAATTAGTGAAACGAAAGCCACTTTGTTCTCATTTGCAATATACGTGCACATTGATGTCGACCGTTTGAATCCACTCATAAGGATTTCATAAATTTTTAAGCTCAAGTCCTTCCGTCACTTTTTGTCTCAGAACAAGCATCTTTTTTCGTAATCGTATCGTCGTATTACCGATGATGATACTAATGTTTACTCTAGCGTCCGCTGTTTCGATCGGTTCAAGCCTCCCTGGTCTATAGTGTTTAACCCAGGTATCTGCATTCGGAGTTCCTGAATTAACTTTTAATATGCTGGCATTTGAACCGGCGCGATCTGACACTGGTTCAATAAATCAATCAGAGATATCTTCCGGTCTTCTTCGATTACACGTTCACATATTAGTCGTTTTTCTCCTTTTTCAAATAACCGGCTTGGTCTTGATCCATTTCATAGGTACTTCTCTATATTCTTATGTTGGTCGACCGGTATGGATCGTCCTACACCACGTCTGGCGTTCCCCAACTGATACAGACTGCCAACGTTGGTTGGCTAGTTTATCTCCAAAATGAAATGAAAGATCCCCCCAAGGCATTGAATGATCCCGGACTTGTTCTCCCGCATCTGGCTAGTTTCCGAGGTTTATTACAGACGAGGAATCGTATGGCTTCTCAGTTATTGCGGCTCGTGAATTCGGCTGCTCAAACGAACGAGTCAGAACTGAATCGATGGTCCCCCAGACTACCTCCTCCGGTCGGACAGCTGCGCACCTGCCAGATGTGCCCTGTGCAATTGGCCTGCAGTCTGTTCAGCTCCTCACATGGACAGCCATGCAGTCGGTACGTTGATGACATTACACATCCGTGCAACGTATGCTGGTTGATACGTGAGAACTCGTCACTTACTCTTGAAATGACTCGTCAAGAAGGTTAATCAATCTCCGTTTTACTTCTACTTCTTCTATATTTGCACATTTCCTAACGTAAGTCTTAAGAAGCAAGGGTATATGGTCTCGTGCAGCATAGACAAGAAGCTGTCAAACTTGGTATTTGGTATTGTTGTGTATCTTGTTCTGTTGAAATTTATCCGCGTGTTACCAGCAATAGTTTTGTAAGCCTGAACAACTGCATTTGTTTAGTGTCGAACCACTTGACCAAAAGTACTTTTTTACTGCCTGTAATTTGTGTAGGATGATTCTATGACGGATCATTTTCTTTTGTTGTGGTGGACCTTTAGCTTGAATGGCTGTTCTTGTTACAATTAACCGACAGTCGGGCTGTTGACCGCATTCATTCACCTAATCAGAATACAAACCCTGACAGTTCATCCGAATGTTGTTCCCGGATCCTTTTTGTGTTGTTGTTGTCAGTCTGGACACTCACTAAACCCTGTAGCATTTGAGTGGTATAGAGAGTGCTACCAGTCCTCATAGTGAATGATATCTAGTAAGTTTGACGGATTTGGAATCGACCACTCTGGCATTATCGTTTGATGCGCTGGATCATTAAGCGACATCTTCCTTGTCTACTCTTTCTATCTGCTTCTTTTAATTTGGATGCATACCATATAGTAACACGAAACATTTCCTTACGACTGGTGTACTCTGGTCGCGATCATACCTTCTTGCCTGTATACCTGCACAGAATACCAAGTACCGGTCATGGTGGATATGAAACAGTAGCGAACCTACTACTTACTCGAAGAGCGCATCTATCGCCTTCTCATATTCGATTTTTCACTCACTGGTCACATCTCCTTTTGCTGGAGTATATCGACTCAGAACGGTTGGAGGATGTCGTTGCCCGTATCGCTTGTCCTGATACAACACGTTCCACCGACTCAAAAGTTAAGTGAGTTGGAACCCGTTTTTTGCCCATTGTATGTGTAATACGGGACTATCCGCTTGCAGAGGAGGTTATAAAATTAATGTGCTGTTCTTCGTTGTTACCCCCACCTCCCCTCATCCTTATAATCTTATTGACATTTTCAGTCTTTGGCCGTCGATGTGTTGCGGACCAATCCGTATGTTGCCACTGTTTTCATGGCCTCAATACCGAAGATATTAAGGGTGTACTGAATAGGGTGGTACATACATTAATAACCAAGCTGTTCGTAGGCTAATCCACTGGTACATCAAACGAATGGATACAACAAATGACTTTTTGAAATAACTTGTGTTCCAGGTACCACTTGATTTTAGTCTGGTAGCTTGTGAACACCGATGTTAACATGGTCACCAATACGCAAATGCTCTCCTTCTTCTCAACCCTATACTCCCCTCTGCGGTTGGTATAGATTTCTATTCGATCATGTAAGGCTGACTTATAAATTGCGATCCCATTGTGATTTCGGCAATCATATCACGTGCCGACGAAGCGTTTGTCGCAGCACGCATTATTCACTGCGACTGCTGACGGTTGTAAGAAATGACAACGTGGTCAAGAGATAACGTGGTCACTGACCATAAAACCTGCGCCCACACCGGTAAACAAAGTTACTTGAAACACTGGGTTCCCTTCAGTAACTTCATCAGCTCAGAAAGGAGACATATGTTGCGATATGTTAACAGTTCGTTTACTCTCATCAGTCGCAAACGTAAAACATGCAAGTTATATATGACAGACAGAGATAGGCAGGATATGGACACGTATACAATCACACCACGTATTGTCATCACCACCACGGCAACCCTATAGGTTGCTTCACTCACTTCTGTGCACACAGCGCCGGCTGGTGAGCTCCAATCAGCATGGCTTCGCTAAAGGCCAGTAGCATCGGGTTCTGCTAGTGTAACAATATTTTGAAAGAGTTAAGTGGGACCACCTGGTGACCTGTTATCATGAGGTGTCTGGCAATAGATGATGCGGGGCTTCGAGTAACCGGTTCGTTTGCCAGATGATCGCTTTTGAATTGCAAAAATAAAAATCTTTCTTTTGAGCTGTTTGCACTGGTTCCTTGCATTTGGTCGCCTTGCTGTGAATATCTATGAACTTTTCAGGACATCCGTTTGCCAGCAGCGTTTTCCTCAGCATTTCTTGTTCACTTTGCAGCTTATCAGTGGTGCAAATATGACTAGCCCTATGAAATAGAGTTTTGATCAAACCCCGCTTGCATGCTATCTGGGCAAAGCTGGAGAACTGTAGATATTGTCCGCCCCATGTTGCTTTGCAATGGATCGATCGCTGTAATTTTCCATCCCCACACCTAGTGATCAGTACATCTAAGAATGCTAAACTGTCGTTTGATCATCTGGCAAACGATATCAAGCAGAGACTGAAGTGTGCCCTGTCCCGTACGTATACGGCTGCCCAATTACGCCTGGTTCAAACCATCAAAGGGCTCGTTCTACACAATTGCGAACGCAGCCGGTCTGATCATTCTGTCTCTCACGTTGTCTATCAGTTCACTTGCAGTTGCGCTGACGGTTACATAGGCAGAACAGACCGACGGCTATCTCAGCGTGTGGCCGAACACTTCCCAAACTGGTTAAAACAGCGCATGACACAACTGGAAACCGGTGATGAAACAAAGTGACGACGTTGCCTGTTAACTTTGGTGGTATGCGACTATCCACATCGTTGGCGGGATATATTTTCAGTCATCTCAGCGTGTCGCATGTTTGTTTCCGGAAGATTTTTTACCGTTCTTTATTTTATGCATTTGTATCTGGCGGTACCACGGCAGTGCGAAGTTTACGCCGCCACAAATGTTCTCATGTTCTTCGATAAGCACACTCGAGCCCTGGATATTTAATTGGTAGCATGGCATACGTATCTTCTCTGACCACCTGCAAGCCTAGACATTGCTGCTTTGTCAATCAGGTGCTCTGCTGAATCCCAAAAGTCCTTTTTTGGACTGGCGCCCGGGACATGCCAAGCTATCACGTAACCCGTGAACTTGTGTTTTCTTTTGCGTATATCCCCTCATGGTATTTCTCAGTCAATAATTGAAGAGCTGGAGGTTAAATACTCCGCTTCATTTGCGCCCGCTGCACTAACCCTATTCTCTATCTAATAGCCTTTACTTCTCCTCTATCATTATCTGCTTCTTGTTTTCCCGCAAACAAACATCTAAACGGTCCATGCTCGTAGATCTTCTTCGACCTTATCACCGTCACAAGATCATCCATACAGTTTCTTAAAATTACTGTCATGTTGAAGTTGGCCATTTATGATGTTTGTGCCCTCACCTCTGTTGGTTAACAGATAACATTCATTGGTATGCGGAATTTTCTTTCCATCGATCTCTCTTGTTACTCTCGGACTCCCAATCAAAACCCGGGCTTTGTCACACACTTTACTTGTTCTTTCGGGACTTCTCAACGTGTGTTCACGGTTCTCTTAAATAGGTTATTTTCTGGCCTCAGTTGGTGCTTTAGTCAGTGTTGTGGTCACACAAAGCGGTCGTGCACTGCGGCTATCCCCTGATCGATAGCTATCAGTATGCAGTCTATCAAGAAGGTTCGCGCAGTTTTCAGACATCGATTGGGTAGGCGTTTGTCCATCATTTCTGCCTATGTTCCGACTGTCGCAGTCTAAATATGGTCAGAGGTGAATGTTACAACTTTGTGGCTTTCTTAAGAGAGGATAATCAGAAGTTGTGTTATTCATTTTCGAACCGAGTCCTCAAGTTAGTTGTCTAAGAGTTGAAGGGTAAGTGTTGGCATTTGTGTACTGTCCGTTTGACGGTGGTTGTGCGCCGGCAATCGGCTGTTAGTTGGTGTCAACGTAACAGCCGGTGTCATGCGATCTGTCTTCATAGTGTCCGTTCTCAACCATCGTTATCCCCAATTAGTAAGCGGCGTATGGTTGGGACACCGTGTCAGCAGTGACAAAGTTTGTCGACATGTCTTCAGGAAGAACAAACTCTGACGGCCCCTGAGCTTGAGGATTTCGTCTCGCTAGCTTCGTTGGTTAGAGCGCAATTTACTAATGTTAAATGTCCATTTGCCTTGTTTAAAAGTTGTGGACTAGGATGGAAGATTCATAGTAGTGATCAGTCTGTGACTTGGGTTCGGGTTGTGAAGGTGCTGACGTTGAGGCTAACTTCAGTTAATTGTTACCGGCTTCTTCACTGGAATGCAGGGGACAATAAGGTCGCTATCTAATATGTCGAAGACCAAAGTCAGTTCGTGTTGTTGTGTTCGTGTTGTGAACCTCTGTGTCTACTTTTTTCTTTACATATTTCTTGTTTACTTTACACGACCTTTTTTTGTTTCCTCATATTTTATAGCACATTCGTCACTACATGTGGTTGTGTTCTTCCTAAGTATATGCATGCACTGCGCCCTTCTGTTCCGGTTCAATCCTGGATTCGGATTTATCATATTACCATCAATTCTGGATGGGTTCCATTTAATGCCACTTTGAACTCACTGGACGCTTATATCTTCGCTCAAAGCAGATCGATACGACGGATCTTGCACCGCAAGCATTGCTAGGTTGTTATCGCGATACGTTGGCTCTCGAGCTATAGCCTATTGTATCCACTGATACCAACGACCAGTAGGTGTTAATTTGTGGCTCATATGTAAAGCGAGCATCGATGTATATTGCTTGCTTGACAAGGAAGCCGCCTTCTGGATTTCCTTGACCTCAATCGGTATTCCTAAAGCCCGGCAGCGACTTCCTAGTCGTAGCAGAATCACCACTGCCCATAAGCGCTTGCAGGCAGAGCTTTCGAGAAGCCTAAGTTTTGGTTAAGAAGTCTCATGGATTCACCGCGCTTCCGAAACGGAAACAGTCATGGCTCTGATGGCAAGATGTTTATCTGTTCGCGCTCCCCATCTGAACCCATTCTCCCAAGGTAAATTCGGCAAGGTGTCTCAATTCAATTAACTCTGCGAAACCCCCCGTTCGTATAGTCGTCCACCATTTCCTTTCAAGGGTGGAGGTACTATGCTTAGTCAACAGCCAACCCACCTTATTGGTTCTTGAAAACCATTTCCAATGCTCGGTACAAGCTACCCTTGTTCTCTTTTTCAAACACGGCCTGTGTAGTGTCGGTTTAACCATCGAGGCGTCACTCTTATTGGTTTATTTTCGAAGGTTTTAACCACCTTGTTCCTCGTAGATTTTCTATTTTACGACAGATTCAAACGTGGGAAACGTAAACCGGTTTCTGCGCTGGCCTTGGCTGTATCGATCGTATATTCAGTCTTCGTTAAACAGGATAATTCTGAGTCCGTTACCAAAGGTGTTGTCTCTCTTGTTAGTATTCCTGAGGCGCTGGAGTTCTATTATTGAGCTTTTATCTGGTATTGATTTCAGAGGAAGGATGTGCTAGATGTGTGTTCGAACCTTATTCAGTTTTGTAAATAAACATCGTAACTAGTAGGTACCTACGGTATTTTATCAAACCAGTTTTAAACCACTAACAGTGTTCGAAATAGTTTCTCATTATTACTCGGCCTCTACGTTTGCCATGGTTGACAATAGTAGAAAGCTACTATTGCGGTGGTGTCAGATTCCTCTCAGCTGACGAACATGGTACTTTGGATCCAGTTGAATACATCGCTCTAATCTGTGACAGTTCACGGACACGATAACAGTCCATTATTGCAGAATGTGCTTCACATCCCAAAAGTGTAACTTGGTTAAAGGTTGACAGATGCGTGTGTCTGTGCTCACCATTGATTAAGGTATTAGATATGACGAATAATTGTCTATCTGACTGGTTGCATAGGTGTTGATGAGAGTGTCTTATAATGGATCAGCATTCGCATTTGATGGGTTGTAATGGTGTTTGTCAGTCTGCATCATCAGTGGACGCAGAGTCCTTCTATAGAAGGGCGGATGTACTCTGCATCCATGGGCTATCTATATACATGGTTACAACCTTTGGTCTACTTCAGGATTATCCGTCTGTCATATCCGTCTTTCCATTATCCATCTGTCATATGGCCTATGTGGGGTCACTGTGAAAACGTTGATCAGTGGTGTTGTTTTTGTCACTTGTCACCCACTCACCTTGTTCGTAATTTTGAATTCATAGATTCCTATTATTAGAACTCCCCCCATGCATGGTACAACATCATATATCACTGCATTCTGATATCTAGCCTATAGGTCCGTCTGCTCTCACCATAATTCTGTTACTTTCGTTACTCTAACTTGTTCGTTTGACTCAACTTTCAAATCCGCTTTCTTCCCCCTTTTTCTAAAGCCCTCGATGGCATGCCGGCACAGTCCGTCAGCTCAAGGTTGTGCACACGCTGACGACTACAAGCGATATTTATGGCCCGTGGCGGACTATCCTTATTCCTGCGGTGAATGTGAAAACCGAATACTCGTAAGCTGTGCGCGCTAAGATTTGTACACGCACACGCAAGCATATGTGAATGTGTGTATATTTGTTAGTGTAGGCTTGGGATTGTCCAGCAGTAATGATGCCAACTGCACGCTGACTGATTCTTAGGTCGTTTGGTGCGATATACACTGAAGGATTTGATTGTGAGTGTTCACAGTGAGAAATTCCAGCTTTCAAATGATACGTTTGTTCCAAGCTCATCACTGTCCTGACATTTGAACAGAGGTGCATACGGTAGTGCATTCTACTAGATTGTATTAAATAATATGTTTAGTTGTCTCGGTTATGCTGCTCACGAAATGCATACCGGTAAGAGAACTGATGGCATCACATGTAGGAGGCCAATAGAACGATAATAACGAACAAGTTTTTGAGCTACTGGCCTAATCAGATCAATATATCAGTTACCGGGAAATTGTGTTCGATACTTTTCAACGGAAAGCAGAGGATACGGTTAACATACATTGGACATCACTCAGATGATGGCAACTTTCGTATTTAGTTAGGAACGCCAGTCAGACCTTTTCGAATGAAAGCACTAGGTTTGAGTTTGTTTTCCTTTTCGAATTCCTCAGCGTTGAATTCTTTTACACATTCTCATGAGATGATTGTGTTGATTATTGTGCTATCGACCTTGCACTGGACACCGTCAAGTTATCGTATCAGAATGCTCATCCTCATTTGGTTGCCTCACAAGAACATGGACCGGATTTCAGTTCCAGAATGTTCTGCCAAGAGCAAAAAGTCTATTAAGGTGTTTCTACGGCAAGCAGTTGCAAGTGGTGATCATTTTGTACCAATACTTTCGGTATGTACAGGTTGTACTGTTGATGTGCAATCACATGGTGCCGTCTCAAATTCATTGCCTTCTACCCCACCCCATGATTGTCTATCGTTGACCGCCAGAGTCTTTGTTTTGAGGGTATCTCCCACTATTCTTCAGTGTTATAGACTTATCGAAGTCTACTTGTCTGAATTTTTGTAGTGCGTTTCCCGGGCGATGGTTGAGGAAACCTGCTTCAGAATAGAAGTTGTTCCTTCGAGTAACAAACCGGTTAGCCGTCTCTTTTCACTAAGTCTCTCTGTATGTATACCTTTTCATTCGCGTTCCAGTGTGGACACTGGCCCTGGACCTGGTGAGTTGGTGATCGTTAGCAGCGATGATGGTCGCCATGTAGGGTTCACTCTGGGCACGATCCTATCGCTCACGCGAGCCGATTGGTACAAACTGGATGTTGCCACGCAGAGACTGCTTTCCCCGACGAATGCCACGTTCGAAGAGCGAACGCAATGTGTTTTCATTCAAACGGACAGGTGGGTCGTTTGCCTTCTTCCTGTTCCTGTGTCCTGATTAGATAAACGACGTGACAACAGAGAGCCCTTTGGGGCCAATCTTGGTTTAATACGTTATTTGTGATAGAAATCTCGCATATTCGTATTACACTGACGATATGTGGATGATATGCTGGTTTACATTACAGAGGCATTAGAGTGACTGAGATAAACTCCAATTGTGCACGTCCAAACCTGATTTTGTCATCTGAGTCTTAAAGAGAATTTTCATTCGCTTCACTGGACGTCAGTCTTAAACAACGAGAAGGTGGTACTGCATGTCGACCGCTCAGTCGGAAACTTAAGAAGGGTTAATGGTATCGGAATTTCAACGGTTCCTCACCCTTCCAACAAAAATGCATCGTTCATATCACAAGGTGTGAACCAGTTGGACGACTGACACATCTGGCTGTGGATTGGCGCGTTTACCTCCACTGATCGCCCGGTGAGTGTCTTGACCGACGGAAACTAGCAGTCATAAAAATGCTCGTTTCAAGTGAATTGGTGTACAAGGAGATGCCTTGTTAGGGATGTGTTACCATGTCTCTGACGCAGCTCCTGACGGTATTACCTTCGATTTGCTTACAGTACATTTTAATTGCACTTAGTCCGAACCACCACGTCACCTGCACTCCCTCCGAGTAGGTTATGGGTATTAAACTTATTCACACCACGTTGCATTCACTAGCTCACTGGTAGCTACAGTGACTTCCACATTGACGGAATTGACCGATGTCTGTGTCTCAGAATGAATGAAAATGTCTTCACGCGCATCGAGGACCTGATGGGACCCCGCTAGGTCTTCCAAACTGGCTGCCTTGATCATTTGCTAGATACCGGTGTAACACACGTCTTCCTTGTATTGATGCTTCACCACAAACTGGTCCTGTATGTACAAAACCTAATGACCAATGACCTTAACAGTTTGTCACGGATTTGACCAGTAGCACGCCATTATATCTGTTGGTTTTATTTCTTCAGTTCCAGCCCGATTTTGTTTTTGTGTTTATTTGTTGCGTATCGCAGATGATGCGAATGCACAACTCGTATTGCTATTTTGCAACTTCGATCTAATTTCATCATTCAACTTCGTAGATAAGGGTCGAACATTGTCGTATAATAGCCGAGAGACGCGCTTCAATCAATTAAACTGAAACTCACACGGTCAGTGTTACGATAAGTTGGTCTGTTACACCACGGTTTTTGCACAGGTTAAAACTTAGTAGCATTTGATAAGTGTGGCCTCACTGAACGCCAGTAACTTAGATTTTCGTTATCGTAACAGCGCTTTGAATGGGTTGACAAGGCCGACGAGGTGGCGTGTTATCAAATCGTGTTTAGTACTTTTTACCAAGGCCGCAGTTGAATTGTTCCGTATCATCACTCGAACCACCCACTTCAGAATGTGCCGGGTCATCCGTTTCGATCAATGACAGTCTGTCCCTCTAATTTACTTGCCACTGCAACTACCAGTGAACTTGTGATTAACACAAGAGGCAAATCTATTAGGCGAATATCACTCACGCTCACGACAGCAAGTCATGTCAAACTTTTCTCTGTAACCGGATGCACACATTTCGTTATTGAGTTTATATTGCCACCACTGTTGTTGGCAGATAATCACCTTAAATGACTTGTGAGGTGTGTGCGAAACGTGATGCAACGGCTCAATTCGTTGTGTCGGTGAATAAGCCGTATTTATTTTGTACGTTTTACGTGTGCGACAGGTGAAAGTTGATGGACTGTGCACATATCACAATATGCACCTGGGGCCACAAATATTCTTCCCGAATTGGTCCAATCAAAAAACCGATGCGAAATGCAAACGATCAGTCTCTGAGGTTGCTCCCAAAGTTTAGCTCACCTAGCCTAGTTAACCCTTCATGCGCGAATATCGTGCTCCACTTGCTACACACAGCAGAGTGTGTTGACGAAAACATGCTACTACTGGTCCTTCTTCCACAGATCTATCCAATTCGGCTCTCAGGCCCCTCCCAAGAACCACTTCTAATAACTACTCTACAAATCCCATGACGTATATGGTTTATCTTGGTAACACTATTCCGTCTGTTTCCACCCAGCCTTCTGGCATCCCCCGTTTATTGCATAGGCCTATAGTATGAGTCAATATGGGTGCTTTCAGTGTTTACACTCTGGGTCAGATAACTCAACAGGCCGCTTTCACACGGACGTTAAGCCTATTGAATGTCGACTTTGTTGCTTTTCCCTGTTTCTAATCCAGAACGGTATTCTGTGTAACAAACTGGTGGCACCCGCTCTGTCTAGCCGATACTGGTTATACACTTTGAATATCTCCACAGCCGCCGCTCTCGGTCAGGCTAGAGTAGGTATAGATCTCACCACGATGGATGCAGTCACATTGGTCGGCCGGATTTCCGTTAGCAGTAGACTGCGCCGTCCGCTTGGCAGGTTCCATCAAGTCAAAACGCAGAGAAGAAGAGTTAACGTTTCGATTTACTCTCATCAGTCGTCAAACCATCGAATTTTATATTAAAAAAAAAACTGCACACAGCAACAACAGTAGAACGAACCAACCGCATAGTTCTGACCTTCCGTGCGCTAATATTGTAATCAGTTCCACGGCAGAGATTGATTGCATCGGCGCCTTCTGTGCCCGCAAAACTGGTCGATGTTGTTTGATTAGCATTGTCTCACTGATCGCCAGCAGTTTCGGGTTGCGACTACGTAATAATGTTTTGAACGGTTTGATAGGGTCAATTATTTGACCGGTTGCTAAGATGCGTTTGGCGATCGATGAGGTCGAGATCTTCGAGATTGTTACAGGCTGCAGGTCGTCTTTTGAGATTGCAGTTGATAACCCCTTAGGAACGTGCTCTACCACAGACTTCATTAAGCGCCAATCTGTACTGCCTATGCGAACATTTTTGCAACTGCAATCGAACTGGTCGGTTGAGTGTGTATCACCGCTTTGAAGAGCCAAAGCCTTAGCGCTTAACAAAACGCGCAATTAATCAGCTGGGAGAAGGTACGTTGCAATGTTGACGTCAATTTGTGGCTAATGTTTTTGGGCAGACGGTCGCCTTTTAATTGAATTCGCAGAGATATATTCTTTTTCTCCGCACTTCAGCTTGCCATTTTCGGTTCTTTCTTCTTATTGTGGATATCCACTAATGTCTTCTTAACAAACCCTTCTTCTTTCAGTAGATCTACAGTGCAAATCATTCTGGCTCTGCGAAACAACGCTTTCACTAAGCAGCTTTAGACGAAATCTTCAAAGCTCTTCCCATTCTGTCTGCCTACACTTCAACCTACTGCAATGACGTCCGTGTCAAGGACAGCTTTTACTCAGAACCGGCTGCACTTCTTCTGTCGACACACGACTCTGACAGTCACGTTGGTCGGATATATGAACACCCAGGTCGACAGTCTTGGTGAGACCGAGTCTCGTTTAAGTGGCAGGTTTGGGATAGCATCGCGTCGCTCGGATAGTGGCTGGAGGTCGTTACAACTGTGCTCTGAGCACTGACTACTTTTAGGCAGCACTGGGTTTAGGCTTCGTGTACGTCATTGTTGTACTTGGTGCCTCCTGCTCCGAATCGGGTTTGTTCACAATACAGACTACATAGCTGCTAGCTATAGATGATAGGGTTTGATTCAAGAATGTCGTTCTTATTGGGCGTGTAATTAGATTCAGGCCATGTGTTGGCACGTTACCACTTTGTCCTCAAGGTGACTAGGCAACGCTCCCACTGACAGCAGCGGCTGGCCATTGAGAAACTGCCTAGAAAGCTCAGTTGCAGCTCTCTTTCCGAAGGTTTTAGTGGCTGCTGAACTCAGATGTCACGACCTATTCATGAAACAGGTACTGCTGCACGCGGCGCTGGTTTGTATATTATATCTTCTATATATATCGTATATATATTAAAGTTGTTAAACTTCCAACGTAACATTCCTCATGAAGAAGCTCAAGCATAGCCTGACTATCCGCCGTGGGAGTTGGCTGACGGAGAAGGTTTGCGAATTGAGAACTGTTTTGCTTTAAGGAACACTGCCTTCATTCTTATCTACACTGCTAGCTGAAGGCGTCCGTTTTTCAGCGATTCCGGTGGCATAGTCTTCTATTTGCCCTCTTTTTCACAAAAGATCTGTGCACCCTGGTACTTGTTGTTTTATATGAAGCCTAAGGATTTTATTAACTAGATGTCACCTCTTTCTCTCTTTTATCTGTCATCTATGGTTTTTCCTTTCCATAAGCTTATTACAATTAAGGTTCAAGCTCATTGGCTGTGAATTGCTGTGATCTTTGATAGTAACTTCTGTTTCGATACCTTATAATCATGATCACGGACAACAGTACATCAGTGTTTCTGACTCACTCATTTCATAAACACCTCGGCCAAACGAAGACAACATTCACGTCACCGAGCTCGGTTAGCCGCCATCTCATCTGACGTCTCCAGCCACCGAGTCTGTGAGTCGTGTGGTTCCCACTCTGGGAGACGAACTCGACCTACAGTGGCTAACTCCTTCGTGAATGACCTCATTTCTCTGCACCAGGTCATCTGTCCACTTCGCGCTTCGCGCCAGTCGGCCGCAGCGTCGTCAAAAAGTGTTGGATGTGGCAGACGTATGGCTGCCATCTTTAATACATGGCCTAACCATCAAAGTCTGTTCAAGTGTGAGGAGTGAACAAAAGAACCCGTTTGACACTCACTACCAAATGCCCGATTTTCAATCTCGTCGTTCCTTACTCGCTAAGGCCACCCGAGAGGAGCGATCGAATGCCCTGAGTGGCCAAGTTCCGCTGCTACAAAGCAACACAACCCGTGCTGTCGCCTTATATGCTCGACCCTTAAGCCTCAGAGAGGTACCTCTATTGAATCGTTAGCTAACGATTCACCTTCACAGCGAGTTACGTGCACTCTGTTAATCCATTGAATGCCTTCCTCAATATCCAATAGCACAGAAGATAATTCGTCTTCGAAACAGTCAATGAGAATGCGTTTTTAAAAACTGGATTTATCAAGGTACTAATTTCATCAGTGCAAAAGGAAGACATATTGCGATATGTTAACATTTCCATTGTTCTCAGCAGTCGCAAACGTAAAACATGAAAGTTTTATATAACAGACAAATAGACATAGACAGGGTATGGGCACGCATACAACCAGATCACGTATTATGTCGTCACTACCACGGAAACCTTAAGGGTCGCTTGAACCACTTTTGTGCACATAGCGCCGGCTGATCTGCATATCTTCGCTGAAGGCGAGTAGCTTAGGGTTCTGGCTGCGTAACAATATCTTAATTGAGTTAACTGGGTTCATTCGAGATATCCAGCAGTCGATGGTGCGGAGCTTCGAACGACGGATTTACGGGTTGGAGATTGTTGTCATCAGTTGTCTTAGCTTTTTCGGGACTTGTTCTTCCACTCGCTAAGATAGTTGTCGGTCTGTTCTGTCCTCGTGAACATAATCGGAACTGCAATTGGACTGGTAAATAACATGAGACAGAATAGTTAGACAAACTGCGTTCACGATTGTGTAGAACGGGTCGTTTGGTGATTTGAACCAAGCGTGATTGGGCAGCCACATACGTACGGGATAGGGCAGATTTCAATTCATGCCTGATGTTGTTTGCCGGAATATCTTTTGTGAATTGCGGAAATAGAAATGTATTTTTCTTTTAAGCTGTTTGGACGAGCTCATCGCAATTGTTCGGTATGCCGTAAGCTCGTACGAACCTCTCAGAATATCCGTTTGCTACTAACGTTTTTCTTAGCGTCCGTTGCTCCGTGTGCAGGAGTGTGAATACGCCTGGCCCTGTGAAATAAGGTGTTGACCAAAATCCGCTTGTATGCCGTCAGGGCAAAGGTGGTGCTAATGGAATCGATGTACAAGAGAATTAAATCCCTCACCTCAGATGTGAAAAATCTTCAGGAAGTGAACAAAGTGTGTGCCCGTATAACGGAATCAATACACAGGCGTCGCTGAGTAATGGTGGATGAGAAAATGGGTGTAGGAATAGGGGCGATCAGTGCAGTTTATATAAGGAAGATAATAGAACGTGGAGCCACCTTTCAACATTAATCAAACGAAGTTTAGCAATCTCAAAAATAATGCAACACGCCTTAAAAAAATCACCGCTGGACCCCGAAAACCGGCTGGTTTTCGAAACTCAAGGTGGCGGTATGAACAGCAGCGATTGATTGGTTCAGTAGAAGGATCCGTACCTTCTGTTTTACTCGTAGCAAGTTGGTGTTACTCTGCGGACGCCTCTTGCAGCCTCTTACAGCGCCATCTGAGGTTCTTACTGACCTGACGTACGTATCCGTTATCACCAGGAAGTACCTGGGTGACCTCCATAAGGCCAAACACCCTGGGAGGTCTTTTAGTGTAGAACTACATAGCCTACCTGAAGATCGCTCGAAGACTTAGGAGTATTCTGTAACTAGGATAGATATTCTCGCCGCCACCGTCTCCACAACGCACAAGATAAGTACTGTGCCAGTCTCCATCCTTTGATTTAAAGTTCGTGCAATGTCACCTCATCTGTTATTAAGCCTACATTCGACCAGATCACTGAGACAAAAGCACATGGGGATTATCTGGATCGTCAATGACGATTCGCTCAACATCCACCATGTGGATGTTAAGTGACTTCATTCATTAATTGTTTTTGTTACCGACGACAGCACTCGTCTCACTGTTTGAATCATTCGTTCGCAAGCCCCGCCTCGATGACTTGCATTCGGAGGATCGAACTACCAACCAATCCCTTGGTTCGATAGCCCATCTGTCAACGCACAATGGTCTAAATGTCGCAACCTTCGTTTTAGCTCCAAGTGGGCTGCAACAAAGTTGAAACCGTTGTCAGGGTAAGTAGTGTCCGGCGTGCCCCACCTCCCAACACATCACATCAATACCATGAGGAAGGAGCCCGTAGACAGAATGGGCTACTTCTATGTGAATGCCACGAGGCTTCAATTAGGTAAATATGCATCCATGACGTTTGAAGTCGTTTCTTCCTCTACATATCTCAAGTGGGCCGAAATATTCTACCCCGCAGTACCTGAATGGGTAACCGTCTGTCGACGCCCTCATTCTTGGGATCGGCGCTATCGTTTGAGTACGTAGCCTAAACTCTTTCTTGGTGGCAACATCCACCCAACGCTCGTTTTACAGCAGCCATAACCTTCAAAATCCAAAACCGTCTTCTGGCATTCAGAATCCAATCACTCGAACCCTTCGGATTCGTGATAACGATGTATCAAAAGGCTTATGACAATATCGTGACGAGGAATGATCATCAGGTCCAGACCGAATTCTACTGTCAAGATACAGTGCTCTATCTATGAAACCTGGCCGTGATCCTTCAAGTCTACCCACCCTATAAGGGTTTGTAACGGACGCTCTCAGTACCTTGAATCCCTTGAAGAACTCGCGCTCTTTCACGAACGTTATCAGTTTGAAACCAGAGGCATTGATTTCGGACGCCCGAAGGGGTCTTATTCTGATTGACGCACTTTGTCTAGCACACCACGGACACAAAGCTAACAACGTCATTGTTGAAAGATCGCTACCTTCCGGAACGAAAGCAAAAGTCAGTCTTCGTGGCACAATGCAAATCTCGGTTTATTGAGTTTTCAATTGGTTATTTTATAGACTAGACGCATCGGTAAAATGAAGAATTACAATTGGTGTTGACGCTCTCGCTTGAAGCTCGTTTGTTTCAACGCGTGACGCAATTAAACAACTTGTTTCACTTCGGTGCTCGTTATAACAAAATCCGATGCTGGAGCAGCGTGCCGTGCTGACACACAAGTCTGTTCGTGTTTTCGACACTGATTGGCCGTAGACTTCTGCGAATCAATGGTTGATTTTGTATCGATGCTTTCGTCCAATCCAATCCCTTTACATCCTTCCTTTTTTCGCAGCATAATCCACTCCTGGTTCGTGATAATACTTTCTTCTCTTTAAGGATGAGGTCTTCATCCGGTGTTACTCTTGTTCTCAGATGCGCCCGATTCCTCCTCTTCAGTACTCCTCCGGAATCTATTTCGTATGACCGATAACCGCAGTACCTCACCACCACTCCTTCTATCCATCGCCGTGGGTTTTCTGGAACGCACTGTACCCATACCTTATCGCCTACCTGCAGAACCGGTAGGTCGCGGGCTCCTTTGTCGTGGTATCGCTTTTGGGTTAGCATTCGTCTCCTCAAATCATCGTGCACTTCAGTTACGTTCGGCGATTGGGGTTTTAGTAGTTCTCCTATTATCGGCAAATGCGTGCGTGTTCTTCTCCCCAACATTCTTTGAGCGGAACTGTGGGACATAGTTTCGTTAAGAGTATTCCGTTTCTCCAATAACATTAAATATGGATCATTTCCAGATAATTGGGCCAGTTGCAGCAGTCGCTTTGCCATTTTGACCGCCGCTTCGGCTTTACCATTTGACTGACTGTAGTACGGACTACTTGTACGGTGCTCGAATCCCCACTTTTCAGCAAACGTTTTAAAATCCGCGCCGATGAACTGTGGTCCGTTGTCGGAGAAGAAGATCTCAGGTATACCGTAGCGCGCAAATTGGGCTCGAAGTTTATTAACGACCGCGCTGGAAGTAGTGGAACTCAGCCATTCTAACTCGTAGAAATCGCTGAAATGGTCTATTATCACCAAGTATTGCTTGTTGTTGAATGCAAAGATGTCCGCCGATAATATTTGCCAGGGTCTTTGAGGGATTTGACGCATCAACATCGTTTCCTTGGTTTGCTTTGAGTCAATAGCCCGACATGCATTACAGCTCTGTATGTAGTCCCTTATGGAACTCGACATCTGAGGCCAATAGAAGAGCTCCTTTGCCCTCCGGATACAGCTATTCACTCCCGTATGTGCCAGGTGAACGTGCTCCAACATCTTCCGTTGAAATATCTCTGGAATTGCGATTCTTTCTCCCTTGAATATTAAGCCGTCTTCCTGGATAAATTGATCGCGGTCACTAAAGAAGACTGCTAATTCCTCGGGCAACTTTCTCTTGTCGTGTGGCCACCCGTTTCTAATTGTTTCAGCCAGACGTTGTAACGTGACGTCTTGTGCCGTTGCTTCTTTTAGGTCGGTGATTAGTGCGGTTTCCGTCATAGTGTAATCCATAGCCGCAATAGTGTCAAAATGAAGCTCTTCACAGGAGGAACCTTCTTCGCAAGCTCTGGACAAAGTGTCAGCTATGTGCATCTGAGTCCCCGGCTGATAGGTCAGTTCGACGTCATATTTTTGCATTCTGATTAACATTCTCTGTAACCTTCTCGGTGCAGCAGATAACGGTTTCTTCACTATTGAAACTAGTGGTTTGTGGTCGGTGTGAACTATTGTTTTCCGACCGAACGTATAAGTGCTGAAACGTTCTAGGGCGAATATCACAGCCAGCATTTCCTTCTCAATTTGCGCATAGTTTCGCTCAGCAGACGAAAGACTCCGGCTTCGGTAGTCCACTGGTCTTCCGTTTTGTAATAATACCGCCCCCAGACCAGTTTCACTGCTATCACACTGAATGACCAGAGATAATGCTGGATCGTAATAGTTCAATATAGGGGCCTCGGTAATAACTCGTTTGATTTTATCGAATGCTGCCCGCTGTTCCTCCTCCCATTTCCATGGCACTCCTTTATGGGTCAACATGCGGATCGGATGCATCATGTCGGATAGGTTTGGAAGGAACCGACTGAGATAATTGACCATACCATTCAGTCGTGATACTGCTTTCACATCTTCAGGAGCTGGCAATGTGACTATAGCCTTTATCTTCTCAGGGTCTACCTTGAGTCCGCTTGATGTTAGCAAATGTCCGTGAAAAGTGACCTCTTTTTCTCGTAAAGCCACTTTGTTGCGCGACAGGCGAATTCCTCGATCGATACAGCGCTTCAAAAACTCCTCCAGGTTTCTGTCATGATCCTCCAAAGTTTTTCCAAAAATTAGCACGTCATCTGCAACACACGTGACTCCTTTCAATTTATCAAGTGCCTGGATTAAACGTTTTTGAAAAATTTCGCTGGAAACCTTCAGTCCGAAAGGCAAACGCAACCAACGAAAACGTCCAAAGGGGGTTCCAAATGTGGTAAAGTAACTGGACTGCTCGTCAAGTTCTAATTGCCAAAACGCCGAGGATAGGTCTACCTTTGTGAAAAATTGGGCTTGATTCAATTCTGGCAGAATGTCATCGATGGTTGGTAGACGGTAATATTCTCTTCGAAGTACCTTATTCAATGGCTTGGGATCGATACACAACCGGATGTCACCTGACTTTTTCAACGTTACAGCAATCTGACTGACCCAATCGGTCGGCTCCTCTACCGGAGCAATCACGTTGATTCGAACTAGTCGGTCTAATTCCGCTTTGCACTTATCTCGTATGGCCAACGGAACCCCCCGAACCGGTAACGCAACAGGGACGGCATCACTAACCACCGATAAACTAACAGGGCCTGGCATGTGACCGAGAGTCGAATCAAAAACACACGAATACTGGTCAAGAACATCTAAATCGGCTAATTTGTGCAGAAATTCATCGTGATTAACGGTTATGAAACCCATCAACTGAATGGCATCAACACCTAAAATGGGCGTTGAATCCCGATCGACCACAAAAAAATCAAGCATATAAATCTTCCCATTCTTCGGATTCGTGACCGGCAGTGTCGCAACTCCGTTAACCTTTGTCGCTGCACCATTCCACATTTTCAGCTGTGCATTTGATTCGCGTATGTTGGAGTCCTTGATGCAGTCTGATGATATGACATTGACTGATGCACCGGAGTCCAGCTGGCATTTCCTTCTTGTATCTTCTATGAGCAAATCTGCGTAGATTCCTTTCTGTCCTCTTGATCCGTTGAGCCGGTTTATTACTTCGCTATCATCTTCGTCGACCCGACTGACCGTAGGCGATCTACACTGTCTGGCGAAATGGTTCCTTTTCCGGCACTTCATGCACGTCTTTCCAAATGCTGGACACTTTTCTTTCTGACGAATATGTCTTCCACCGCAGAACTGGCACGAAATCATCAAGAATCGTTCTTTGTCCCTGTCCATAGCGTTTAATACCAGGCCGTGGTCCGCGTTCAAAGATGTCATCCTTTGTTCCGTTGCCTCTTCACTATTACAGATGTCGATGCACTGAGCTAGCGTCAACTTTGGGATGTTTAACAGTCTCTTCGTCATAACGGAATTCTGAATACCGATGACCATTCTGTCCCGGATGAGAGTCTCTCCTATGCACTTGCAGAAATTGCACGATTTTGCCAGTTTCTTCAAAACGGTAACATACTGATTTATCGTTTCTCCGGCCTGTCGATTCCTCTCAAAAAACTGAAAGCGTTCAAACGTTTCGGTTTTTTGTCCCAAACAATATTCATCCATTTTCCGAATGATCACGTTCGGTTCCTTGTTGTCCTCTCCGTCCTCGAACGTTAGATTTCCCAGAATTTGTCTTCCCCCATCTCCGATTGCATGTCGAAGCATAGCCAGCTGATATTCTTTACTTTGCTCTTTAAGATTGGCCAACAAGCAAAAGTCTTCGTACTTCTCTTTCCATAAACACCAGTTGTCCGCAAGTCTGTTCGTGCTGTTCACATCCAGCGGTTCGGGCGGAACAATCGTCAATGGGTTCGTCATGGTGTTCCTTCTGTCAACTGCAGTTTTCTTCTTCTCATCTGACACCATGTTGAAAGATCGCTACCTTCCGGAACGAAAGCAAAAGTCAGTCTTCGTGGCACAATGCAAATCTCGGTTTATTGAGTTTTCAATTGGTTATTTTATAGACTAGACGCATCGGTAAAATGAAGAATTACAATTGGTGTTGACGCTCTCGCTTGAAGCTCGTTTGTTTCAACGCGTGACGCAATTAAACAACTTGTTTTACTCCGGTGCTCGTTATAACAAAATCCGATGCTGGAGCAGCGTGCCGTGCTGACACACAAGTCTGTTCGTGTTTTCGACACTGACTGGCCGTAGACTTCTGCGAATCAATGGTTGATTTTGTATCGATGCCTCCATCCAATCCAATCCCTTTACAGTGATAAACAAGCGACGGCTCGCAGTAACTTAATCTGGCTATGATGTCTTGTTACCAGTTGGCCAGTGTGAAATTAGAGTTAGATTTCGTGGTAACCTCTTGATGTATCTAGCCTCGCTGTCTTCTTTTAATAAACACGAAAGTGTTGGCATCTTCGCCCATTGTTATTCTGGATTCAGCAGAAAGCTGGGATTCCACAGGCAGAGTTTCATCTCTCTGTTCAAGCCCTGTGACACCCTTTTAGCGGCCACGTCGGCCGGATATAATTCTGAAGGCTCATGCCTCCATTGGTTGGCAGAAGTGAGGTTGTTGATGAGCCTTACATAATTGGCAACGAAGGTTGCGAAACGCGATGAAGTGTTCTGTAGGTGTTGTAGCACTATTGTGGAATCTGTCCACAGTACCACGTTGCTCATTGGAGTTTTCAACTTACGAACCAGGAAATGCGTCAGCTTGGACGACAGAATGGCTGTCATGAGCTCCAGTCTTGGCACCGTAACTGCCGTCTGATTTGTCTGATTTTGTCCATGTCTGATTTGTCCATCGGAAAGCCGCATTGAATGCCATTATCCGGGACACCCACCTTTAGTTAGCCCACTGCTCGGTAACCGACTTCTGATGCGTCACAGATCATATGCAATTCGACAAGGTCTGCTGAAGAATGCATCTGAGCAATACCACGCTGTCTATGGATTCGACGTCCTTCAGCCATTCTTCCCAGCACACCCGATCATACGCCTCCACGTGTGAGTCCCAACTGATGCCTTGGTGACAAAGGCCTTGGAGCAAACTGCTAGCCGACAGTAACATTGTTGCCACCATTCCCAAGAGATTGTGTAACGAACCCACACAATTCAGTATTCCTCTTTTCGTGTACTTGGTGTGGGTAAGGTTAGCAGTCGTCTGCCACGTGCCACCTCACGCCCAGAGCTCGCTGACATTCACAACTGTGGAGTTCAAGATTCTAGAAATCAATAAGTTTTTCTTCATTGGTAGGTGTTCAATGGCTTCACTAAAATTAGAAACCCACTTGCTGAGTCTTAATCCATACAGCCGTAGCATCGCTCGAAGTTCATCTACCACAGCCATAACCTGGAATATTAGATTGTATGATATTAGACAGTCATCCACGTAGAAGTTTTTTTCACTGCTGTAGCAGTCTCCGGCAGAAACTTCTGTTGTCAAGTACCATCTTTTTGTTGTTTCTGTAATACCCTTACCCACGTAGCCCTTCGTGATGTGCTCTAGTACCACGGCCGAGTAGTCAGCGCTTAGTTCAGGGTCTCAAATCAACCTTCTCTTTAATTGAGCAAAGCGTTTTCCAGCCATCTCTTTATTGTTATGCACTACACAACCATCTTGTCTCCACGGCAGGCTTATCTCATCCTTAAGTATTACTCTGCTTTCAGTCATACTTACTGCCTGTCTGTCCTCTCCAAAAAGCCCTTTGTCCTCCGAAGTGCTTCCGTCAGCAAAATCTAACTCACATCCTTCGGATCAAATCATCCAACGAGACCTGGCGTGATGCGACGAGGTTCACACAGCGTTCATTCCGGGATATGGTACAACTGGAACAACAGCAGGAACCTTTGAGACTCCAGCCGAAAACGGTCTTACGCGCATAAGGCTCATTGCCACTGCCCAGTCTCTGTTCCAGTACCCAGTGTGTTTCAGGAATGTCGCATCCTATCAGAATCCCTACGCCGTTTTTGGTTAAACTCCTGAAAGAAATATCCGTCGGTAAGCTCATTTATCTACCTCAGATTGTCGGACGACGTCAGCATGTGTCAGCGGCAGCTGTTTCATCGTATAAACTAAGCCAGCGTTGACAGGATGCTCCTGATCCAATAATTGCGACTCAACTGATACATTATTGCATGGTGTTGCACAAATTCCGGGTAGAGGACGGGACATCATCTGACACGACCGGTCTTGTGAACCAATCGCCCTTGCAGTAGATTCATCGAACAACGTAATATCAGTCCCATTATCCAAAAAGACGTACGTTGTCACCTACGCTTCTGGGCCAACCAACCTTATCGGGACGAATCCTACGAACACCGTTTGGATTGGACGTAGCTCCGCACACTGATGGCTGCCTTCTCCCCCTTGATTGGTTCAGACTTGTCCTCATGAACCCGCGTCGACCACAACCCGGTATCACGAGTCGTATCTGTACAAAAAAACAAAACAGCGCCCGCTGTTCTTCAGTGTCGTTTTGCGTTGCTCCAACGGTTGGCGGATAAAACAAGCACAATCAGGTACATCGTTGTTGTCCTTACCCATCGGGCACCTAAAGTTCACATTTTGAAAATGCACACCTACTCCAAGGTTGCACCTCGAGTACCTGACAAAACTTAGTCCCTACTATCGGGACGGGTTCGGATTCCACGAACTTATGGCGTCTGTTGTGGAGCTCGAATAGTTTACGTCTCAAATCTAGATCCTCTGTCTTTAAGATCATCTCTTCATCTAAAAGATCGTCAGAAACTTTAAGACGAACGAACAAAACGGCGGTGTATTTGGACACACTCTCCA